>PYAF01004093.1:106771-119827 GCA_007407185.1 Glycine tomentella | reverse complement strand
CCCCCCCCCCCCCCCCCTTCTCCCATTAAGGTATTGTGATTCCTCCTCATTCTCATTATCCTTTTGCCACTCTACCTTTATGATTGATGTTTTTGCTTCCACAAAGCTTTCGTTTGAAGTGTAGAATGTGTCATTGAGGTTCTTCTATTGTCCTCCTTCTCTTACAAAGTTATGGGTTAAACAATCTGTAACAAAATGAATATTATAGATTGCTCAATCCATAGTTGTGTAGGAATAATTATGCAATGAAAGATATGTACTTATTCTTATTCAAATATGGAATGCTTAATTAGGGGGACTGAGTTTAGTACTACTCGGACAAACAACTTGTTGGTAGTCATCTACTCTAATGATTTGGTCCAAGAGGTCTTTCTAATGGAACTTGCTTAAGGGGACCAAGACCTTGTTGGAATTTACCTCAACAACTTTTTAGTTTAAGCCTTTTGATGTAGTCATATACATCTAATGATTTGGTTCAAGAGGTCTCTCTAATGTAGTTGGAAAGCAAGCATAAGTTCTTCATTTAATAATATCTTTGATTATATGTCATGATAAACTTGTATTGATTATTCTTATATGTAGATTTATGTAGCATGTTATGTATGCTATTGTATTTTATTTAGTTTGTCGTTTAGGTGACCAAATTAACTTTTCAGGTCATAATGAGAGGTGTAGATAATTCTGTACGTTAAATTTTGGCATTGGTCTCATGTCATGTAAACTTTCACTGTTTAGATTTTGTCTATGATCCAAGTCATATTAGCTCACAATTTCTTCAGAATACCTTAAACACCTTTCCTACAACCTAAGATATGACCTTCAAAAGTCTTTCTCTCAGAGATGAAGTTCCATTTTGAATGTATTGCAACTTTAAGATACTTTATATTAGCTTATTTATGTAGTACTTAAAGAACATTATGAAGTTCTATTATTGAATATTACTTTGAACGAAAATGATTCTTTTGACATGTATATTTTTCTACACATGTTTCTTCTTCATTGTTAGAGTCGTTAAAATGTTCCAACATAGCTCGGCAAGCCAAGGTGTGAAATGGGGGTCGAGCTAGGCTAGTCCAAATCTCTAATTGGTTACATTTTTGTAGGGCTAGGCCAAATCGACCTACTTTTTTTACCTAATTTTATTTAAATCTCACAAAGTAAATAATAAAAATAATATTCTGACTATAGGATTAGTAGTTTTTGGGCCTATACTTTTTGGACTTGACCTAGCTCGTTTGGCTTACGCACACTCAAACTGATTTAATATGTTTTGGGCCTAATATTTAATGATCCATCCAATTTTGACGACTTTATTTATGATTACTCATAATTGCCTATTAAGAGAAATATTTTCCTTTTTCTGCAGCAATGATTCCTTCAATTGGCTGAAACATTATTCTTCATTCATTGAACTTACTAAGTTCATTTCAATATATAATCAATAACATCTAAGTCCTTTTAGAGCTTTCACGATTCAAGTTTGTTAGCTTTCTTAGTAACTCATATTTGATTATAAGTTTATTGAATTCACTTAAAATGTATTTTTTTCATTGAAGTTGTCTTTCTTAATACATTTAAGCAAAAGTATAAGTGGACTTTACTTCAAAAGCTTGTGATTTTTTTTCAGAAGATTTTTCATAATTAAAACATAAGAGCTTTGGACTTAACAATCGCCATGTAAGATGTATTGATGAGAATGATACATAGAAAGTTTATTTTCACCTTTGTAGTCAAGTTTTTTGGGACACACAAAAAAAAATTAGACGAATAATGAATTTCTATGATCTCTGGTTTCTTTTTTCAACATATATGACGCTACTTAAAGAAAATTAAATATTAATAAAAGAAATCAAGGAAACTACAAATATTTTCACTATATAATTAAAAAGGAAAATATTTGGTTTAAATCAAAAATTTCGGTCGCTTGTTATTATGCAACATAAAGTAGTAAATATTAAATATGTAACAAACATTTTTAATGACTTAAAATAAATTTGTTTTAAATTTAAAGCATTAAATATATTCATTTTTAAAATAAAAAATCCTTTTTTTTTTATCACCATGTTATGAGTATGAAATATATCTACCAACTTTTTATTATTTACTAAGCCAATTATTTTTTTTTCCATTTATAAAATTCAAACTTGAAATATTGATTAAAAAATCTAAATCCAATTCCATTCAAACATTCAATATGTTGGTGTAAAAAAGTATTGTTTGCATGAATTTTATCTAATATCAATTAGAACAACACAACATATAATGCATGGATTTTATTTAATATTTAATGTATGTGAAAATAAAATAAAATGGACCATATATTTTAAAAACAATATATTCACCCAACAAGTATAGGTTAGTAGGTAATTCTCGTTGAGGTTAGGGGGAACTTGAGTTCGATTCTTGCATAATACATGTTGTGTCATGTGAAGTATTTCAAAAGTTCCAACTCCCACATTGTGTAGTTTAGCCTTTCTCAAAGAGTTTATATAATTACACGATATAAGATGGGTTAAACTAGCTAGCAAGAGGCAAGGGTCTTGTGTGCATGAGATCAGACCAACTGGACTCTTGGAGGACGAGCCCTATGTTCCCAAACTTGTCTCGGCCCAAATTTTTGAAGGTTGCAGGAACATGTCTACGGCCAGGCCATTTGGGATTATGATATGCTTGTGTGATCTAATTTATTCTCTATATAATATTAATTTTCACTATATAATGTGAGGTTCACTTTGGGTACATGTATTCCTAGGCAGATTTATCGCTTCCATTTTTGGTAGTTTTGCAAAAATCAAAACTATCCAATTGTGGAATGAAGTAGCACATTGAGAATGGCCAGCCAAGGGGTGATTCAAGTGTCAATAAGCCTTGTCACCTTGAAGCCTATGCCTTCTCTTCTTGTTCATTGTGAGAAATAAAATTTTGAAGCCTTCATTCGTCCATTTGCATGAGTTCTACATTGAGGGAGGAGAGTCCAGTTTTTCTTCTTCTTCCTAGCTTGTTTCTAGTGTTCTTGAGGCATTTATCCATCAAGTTTAGGTAAATAAGTTCTATTTTTCATCCTAGACTTGATTTCTCTTCATTTTCTTGTTTTATCTTTTCTAGTAACTTAAAAGTTTCATTTTTTCTCATGAAGGGAAACCTTGAAAACTAAACATTCTTCATTATTCCTTCAAAATTTCGTGAGTTTCATCAAGAGGTAAGGGGGTCTCTCCAACTCTTGAATCCTATGCTTGTTGTTAAACTTCCTTGAACATGTTGTCTTGAAATTCTTGTGCTTGTTGTCATGTTCTAGATCTGTGTGCCGAGCTATTTTCCTTGAGTTTTTGATGTCAAAAATGAGTTCTTTGTATGTTAAAACATAGGGTTAACCTTAATTTTCACTTAAATGGGAATTTCCTTGCAAAAGTTATGAGTAAAACAAGTTTAAGGACTTTTGGTAGAAAGAAAATCTATCGCAAAATTGAACTGAGTGTTACAAAACTATGAACTGTTTTTATTAGAGTTTTAACCTCAAAAATGAGTTTTTTAGGTTTGAAAATGTAGGATAGCATATAGGATTTGTGAAAATCCGATTCCAGGAGCACCGAGAGCACAAAAATAAGCAAGGAGTGGAACTTTGTAAAATTGGGCGACTGAGTGATTTTAGATAGTAGACAACTTAACTTTGGAACATGTGCCTCTGTATAAATTTCCTGAGAATTATTTATTTCTGGAACCACTTATTTATTTGTTATTATATTGTCGAAATAACAACAATATTTGATGACTAGAATTGTGATGATTCTCTACTTATAAAATTATTCAAATGCATACATGTATTTTATTATTTTATTATTATTATTGAATGATAAGCCCGACAGAGTGTGAACTTCGACAATTATATTTGTGGCATGCGAATTTATATTCTATTATATATATATATGTCTACATATTGTCATTTTCTCTGTATGCACTGTAGTTTGGGTCTAGGGGTGTTCGACCCTCGAAAAATTGTGTCGTTATGTTTGTTTAGATGACTATAATTATAGTTGTTATGCTGTCCAATTTTTGTGTATGACAAGTGGTTTTATCTCTTAAGGGGCCATGATTGGTTCCGGTGAGAGTAGTATGTAGGCCTGAGTCTCGTCTCTCTTTCTTGTTTGTTTGCACGAGTTCATTGATGTACGTGGTATGATGACTATACACGCGATGTGGTGGCAAGATTCAAGAGGACTGGACAGAGAGTAAGGAACCAGTGGTTCTATTTCCTTCTATGAGAATGTGAGATTACGTTGAGGAAGTGGATGATGGACAGAGATACACTAGGGTATAGTGGGCGGAGAGGTTCAAAACACATAGGAGAATTAGCCAGTGGTGACTACCTAGCATTTGGTGCACTCATTTAGCGTGGGTATCTCATAGGCCTCACTTTGCTACTCTTAACGGGGTCAGAGATTATGCTTTTTGAGTTGAGAGATGAGCGATCGGTGTACGATGTTTCTGTATGTAGTAATTACTGTCGATTGTCATGCACATGATTTTGTAAGACCATCAAAATCCGAGAGGATTAGTGGCAGTGATTGGACCCTATAATTACACGAATTCTGTTACCTAATCAATTATTTATTCCCTTGACTATGATAGTTTTTCTAATGGATTGCATGCACTGGCCAGTGTCTTCAATATCCAAGTACCGAAACATATCAAGGGGACATTTCTTACAAATTTCATATTATTTATCTCATAAATACCGATAATCAAATAATCTCACTCCCAAAATACCGAGTTATTGGCCGTCAATAGATCGCACCTCACCCGTTGGTAAATCAAAGAATGGAAATTATTTGATTACCTATTTATAATAAACTCATAATTAAGAGCAATCTTATAACTATAGTTATCTGGAGATTTGATACCTTATGACAGAAAAACACTCTTAATCAAATCTCTCCTTGATCCTTTCAATGTGAATTATAATTCACACCAATATTAACAATGATTCGAACAAAACCATTTCATAAAATATTGCAGCCTAAATAAAGTGTCCAACTTTATTTAACAGCTGTGAATTTGTTCATCAATTATAAGAACATATAATCATATCCTCCATGAATGTATCCATACGATCATATATTTCACAATTGATCTGGACCTTGGTGTTTGTAAATAGTGTGCAAAATAAATGAATAATACCTCAATTAAAACTTTCAGAAAAAATTACAATGACATACTTTCGTGCACAAAAGGCACAAAAATAACAAAGTAAAGATCAAGCTCCTAAAGCTACAGCAAATTCGGAATCCTCCTAATACCCATAGATGTAACATGCCTCTCGAACACACGTTTAGACAAACTCTTTGTAAAAGGGTCAACAAGGTTTTTCTTCCGATGCTATCTTGGTTACCACTGTGTCTCCTCTTTAAATGATGTCTCAGATCAAGTGGTACTTCCTCTCTATGTGTTTTTGCCTTTTGTGACATCGTGGTTCCTTGGATTGTGCTACTGCCACACTGTTATCATAATAAAGTGTGATAGGACGACTAGCACCTGGTATCACCTGAAGATCCATAAGGAACTTCTTCAACCATGCGGCTTTCTTTGCAACTTCTGATGCTGCAACATACTCGTCCTCTGTGGTAGAGTCAGTTACACATGAGTGTTTGATACTTCTCCAACAGATGGCCTCGCCATTAAGAGTAAACACATGGCCCTGAAGTTGATTTTCTTGAGTCAATGTCTCCTTGGAAATCTGAGTATGTGTAACCAATGGTTTCAAGACTCCCACTTGAATAGACCAACATATAATCTCTCGTTCTCCAAAGATACTTAAGTATATGTTTAACTGTTATCCAGTGTTCCTCTCCAGGATTAGATTGGTACCAGCTTACTACTCTCACTGCATAGCAGATATCTGGTCTAGTGCACAACATAGCATACATAAGGCTACCTACTGCTGAAGCGTAAGGTATCCTACTCATGTGTTCTCTCTGCTCAGGAGTTTTAGGAGAATTCTCCTTTGAGAGATGAATCTCATGCATGAAGGGTAAAATTCCCCTCTTGGAATTCTCCATGCTGAACCTGGCAAGTATTTTGTCGATGTAATTAGCCTGGGATAATGCCAATACCCTATTCTTCCGGTTTCGTAAGAGTTTAATACCAAGAATATAATTGGCTTCTCCTAGGTCCTTCATATCAAAATGCTTGCTCAACCAGGTCTTTATGCCTGATAATACCTCCATGTCATTTCCAATAAGGAGTATATCATCTACATAAAGCACCAGAAAAGATACTGCTTCCCCTTGGATCATTTTGTACACACACAGCTCATCAGGACTTTTCTCAAAACCATAAGACTTAATGGCTTGATCAAACTTGATGTTCCATGATTTGGGCGCTTGCTTAAGTCCATAAATGGACCTTTGCAACTTGCATACCATGTTTTCTTGTCCTTTGGCTATGAACCCTTTTGGTTGCTGCATATAGATATCCTCTTCCAAATTTCCATTTAGAAAAGCAGTTTTGACATCCATTTGCCAAATCTCATAATCAAGATTTGTTGCAACAGCTAAGAGAATCCGGATGGACTTGAGCATGGCAACTGGCGAAAAGGTTTCTTTATAATCCACACCTTTTATTTGGGTGTACCCTTTCACTACCAATCTACCTTTGAAGGTTTCAACCTTCCCGTCCTATCCTCTCTTTCTCTTGTAGATCCACTTACACCCAATGGGTCTTACCCCTTTTGGTGCATCTACAAGAGACCAAATTGAGTTGGAATACAAAGAATCCATTTCACGATTCACAGCCTCAAGCCATTCCCGATTATCAACATCTCCTAGTGCCTCGTCATAACTCGTGGGATCATCATCGTCTTCAATGATGACATTCTGATACGATTCGCCCAACAAGAGAAATCTTGTGGGTTTACGAATCAATCTCCCACTACGATTTTGCCGCACTTGTTGTTATGCATCTACAGGATGATCCAAGTTAGGTGGATTAACAATTTCTGGAGGAACCTCATTACACGGGTTAACCAAATTCTTGATTTTGTTCTTCCACAAGTGGTACTTGCATTTCTACAGGTTCCACTTGTTGAACGCCATGCTAAACTTCTGGTTCTGAATCTGGTTCCTGTGTGTGTTCAACTATAGGTATATTTTCCTCTTTTTAAACAACCATAGGAACAAAAGCTAGAACCGCCTGAGGTTGAGGTGAAACTTGATCTGAGACTAGCTCATCAAGAATAACCTTACTACTTGGCTTATAATTTGCCATATAGTCGTCCTCTAAGAAAGTCGCGTGAGTGCTCACTATGACCTTCTTTTCTTTCGGACTATAAAACAACCAACCTCTGGTTACTTTAGGATAGCCTATAAACATGCATATTTCTGTAGCGAGTCCATCTTATTTGGCTTCTATTGTAAGACATGTGCCGAAGCACCCCAAATTCGAATATGATTCATGGTGGGTTTACACCCTTTCCATAATTCTATTGGTGTCTTTGAAACCAACTTGGACGGAGCTAAGTTCAAAAGGTACATAGCAGTTTCTGAGGCATATCCCCATAATGAATCAGAAAGAGATGAATAACTAAGCATAGATCTTGCCATTTCTAAAAGGGTTCTATTTCTTCTTTCAGCAACTCTATTCAATTGGGGTGTCCCTGGGGAAGATAATTGTGAAACTATCCCCTCTTTGGTCATGTAATATCTAAACTCTCTAGATAGGTATTCACCCCCTCAGTCAGACTGAAGAGTTTTAAGTTGAACACCAAGATGCTTTTCTATCTCAGCCTTGAACTCTTGGAATTTTCCAAAAGCTTCAAACTTGTGACGCATTAGGTAGACATGCCCAAATCTAGAGTAATCATCAGTAAATGTGATGAAATACTGATACCCGCCTCTGGCTTGGACATTTATTGGTCCACATACATCAGTATGTACCAATTCCAGCTGAAGTTTGGCCTTGAAAGATCTCTTAGTCATTTTACCCTCTAAACAAGATTCACAAACTGGTATCGATTCAAAGTTCAGGGATTTTAAAATCTCACTATTGACCAAACCTTGTATCCTGTTAGAGTTAATATGACCTAATCTCAAATGCTGAAGATAAGTTTCATTGGAAACTTTTTTTTTCTTTGATGAATGAACATGCTCAACATCTCCTAATTCAACATGATTAACTTCACAGGGCACAGGATTAAGTAAATAAAGACCATTAATCATTTCACCGGAACAAATAAAAGAAGATGAACTTATTGAAATTGAGGAATTAAACTGAACTGTCAAACCATGTTTAATCAAACAATTAACAGAAATTAAATCCCTCTGAAAATCCAGAATAAATAAACAATCTTGTAAAACCAAAGTTCTGCAATTATCAAAAGATAAAATAGCTTGTCCCACTGCTAGTGCAGACACAAGCTTCCCATTTCCAAGCTTCAAAACTCTTTGTCCTTCACTTACATGCAAGCTATGTTTGAACCACTGTAAAGAGTAACAAACATGGTTGGTGGCTCCTGAATCAATGATCCATTTATCATTACAATTCTCCATTAAACAAGCTTCAATCACATGTAAATCACCCATACCTGGTTGATTCATACGTGGGCAATTTTTCTTCCAATGCCCCTTTTTTCCACACTTGAAGCACTTGCCTTTTGGCTACTTCATTGCAACTGGTTTGGCAACTGGAATACCTGATTTCTTCTTTTTCTTGTTCTTGTTCCTTCTCTTGGGTTTCCCTTTTGGTTGCACAGAACTCTTACTAGCAAAATAAGCACTACCTTGCTTGACTAGAGACTGTTCAGCACTCTCAAGCTCGTGCATCAGCTGAGTAAGGTCAAGATTCATCTTATTCATATTATAATTCATCTTGAACTGATTGAAGTATTCAGGCAGTGATTGCAAGAGAAGGTCAACTTTTACTTCTTGTTCAAATCTGACCCCATGGTTTTCAGCCTCTTCTTGAAGTTTACTATCATTGCCAGACAATGATCTCACACACTTCCTCCATACATAACTGTCTTGGTGACTGAATTCAGCACATTCTGCCTAGTAGAGCTGCTAGACGTAGCAAACATGGCATCAAGAGTCTGGAGCATCATTACTTTACTCTCAATCATGCCCACTTGCTCCTGAAGGTGACTAGCAAGACTGGCTATAATATAGCAGCGAACTGCCACATTTGCCTTCTCTCATCTTTCCTTCTCCTGCTAAAAACGTGTCTTTGTTGCCTCAGGCACATCCTCAGCGGGCTGCGCGGGCATAGGGGTAGACATAATAAAGTTGAGCTTTTCATATTGAAGAACAATATCCAAATTAGTTTTTCATTGTTTGTAGTTTGTACCATCCATAGGTTTTTGGCTCAAGATAGTAGCTAAAGGATTGAATGAAGACATTTTCTGAAAACAAGAAGAAAAAAAGACACACTAATTACAAACAAAAATAACAACAAACGGATATAGTGCTGGTAGATTCTAATAATTACTACTTGTTTATAGTTCAACAATTCATTAGTTGTCTTTACAAGGCTTATGATGGGCAAGATACTTTTAAAACTAATATTGTTACTTGGGCCTTCAGTTCTATTGCCAGAGCCTCGATGGGAGGGTTAACAACTTTACCAAAGTTGAATGTATTTAACCATTGTTTACTTTCAAAATTATCTTTAGTGTCTAAGTGTTGCCGACGATGGCCCGTACAAAACTTTACTAAAATTTTGAAAATATTAAGGTTTAATCTAGCGAAATCTGATTATCCTTATCCGATGGGGCTTCAGCGATAACCATTTCACTAATAAACCCACAATTGGAGCCCGTAGGTTTTAAATTAATTACTTAATTAAAAACCTTTACCTATTCAATATTTTAAAATTTAGAATTTTCCAATTTCCAAGAATTGTTTAAATTCGAGTATTCTTTGTTTGTTTTCAAAAACTATGTAAGCAGCCGCAAGCCGATGAATGTGCAAGCTTAGCTTATCGAAATTTTGAAATCATTAAGGTCCTAAAAGCAGGTCATGATAGGCAGCGTGTGCTCCACACAATCATGATACATGATTGTGGTATGTAGCATATGTTAACACATGACTATTTTAGAAGACCCACAAATTACTCGCAATGTAAACAGTTCTCTTAGGAAATAATCTAGATTATTTGTCTTGATTTTAATTATTTCAAAATTAATTAATTCAATTATTAATCTAGATTTTTTAACAAAAAGCATAACAATTTTAATTAGTTTTTGAGAATAATTTTGAATCAAAATAATCCTATAATAACTATCATACTAGTTGTGGAATGATAAAATAGCTATTATGCTCATGTAATTATCAAGTTATGCAACAATATGGCACCACCTATTTTATATGACATGTTATCACAATAAGCATGTTATCAATCATATAATTCATCCATTCATAAAATAAAGCAATTTAAATAAAAATTTAATCCATGGTTTCCTAAAAATAAATAAAATAAAATAAATAAATAAAGTTACAAATTGGAACTGAAATCTCTTCAGCCCATGTTCTTCTTCCTTTCAATCCATAGGTTCTGTTTCAAGCCCCTTTATGGTAGTCATGGGCCCAATGTCCCAAAAAAACCAAACTTTTGCAAGAAACCCTAAGTCAACTTTCAGGAACCCTAGTTGTCACGTCCACTGCGCCATCACTCGAACTCATCTCAGGACAAGACTCCAGGGGAAGGACCGCCTTGAAGAGACAAAGTTGTCGTCGCCAGAATTAGCTGCAACGGAGCTTCCACGTGCCCTTACGCGCCAGATCTTTGTTGGCTCGTGAAGCCCAGCCGCCTCTCCTTTCGACAGCGCGTGAGGGCACGTTCGGCCTCCTCTTCGGCTGTTCCGACTGTCGTTCCTCTTGTGCTTCTGTATTCTTCCACGCCATGTGGTTGGTTTCTCAAATCGACCACCAGAAAGTCACGAACATGTCCAAATAGTGACGAATGTCCTTTTTGCATCTTCTTGATCTTCTTTTATTACAACTTTTGTATAACATCAAAAAAAAAAAATACAAGAATTGAAATAAAAATCAAGGAGGAAACCTAATCATATGGGATTAGCCTCCTTGTTACAACTCAAGAAAATACATTCAAATCTCTACCATGGATTAAAGTTGAAAATCAAATAAAGCATTGATTTTTTATGAGAAGAATTATAAAGATAAACATACAACATATATGATCAACAAATATAGAATCCTAGGTGCCATATTTCACGAAGCAAACTAATTACATGAAAAGTGAAACTAGATTCACATACCAATGTACAACCATGATCTAATACCAATTGTTGGAACTATTGGATTTATGTGGAAGCGATTTAAGGACCTAGTACATTGGTATGCCTACTGAATCATCATCATTTCATAAACACATAAGGAATACTGCCTCTCGGAGTGCTAATCTTTGATGATCTCCCACGCCTTAAAATCCTTGCGTCACCGCATGATTGATCTCCTTGTAGTCGGTTGATGGCAGACCTTCCAGACTATCTCTCAAGGGGGAAGGGTAGTGTGGACACTTTCTTACTATTAGGAGATGATATTTTTTCAGCCTCTGTGACTGCTCTTTTTTATTAGAGAGGGTTAAGTGTAGAATATATATGGGTTCCTAGAAAACCTAACCCTAAGGTGTAACGGGCACTAGGTTTCTTAGGCTCTTCTTACACACTAGGCCCTATCAGGCTTTAGTGAAAGAGCAAAAACCCAACATACTTGTCATTTGATATAAGGTTGCAACATTATTGTTAATATTCAAATAATGATGTCCGTGCTAAGGATAACCTATTAGTCCAGTAATCCAACTACTAAGGACAAGATGTTCGTGCTCCTGTGTCAGAACTGACATGAAAGTTGATGTGTGTGTTGGAGTGTCATATTGCTCGTCACATATATTTTGTAGACCCTAAACAATACAGTTTCAAATTAGAAACAATATGAATACACATATTGTGGAAAACAAAAAATAATAATAATCGTAATAACGGGAGAAAAATACTTTAAAAAAGAAAATGTGGGAGGCAATCTGACACCTATGTTTAAGTAAATTAAAAGCAAGTGGGATACATGAAAGTCAATTTATTGAAACAAGAAAAAGCAATGGAAAATATAATAATCTGGGCAATTGTTCGTCTTTCTAGATGGGCTAAAACATTTTATATCGAATCATAAACTGACGACATTCTTTTTCGAATCCATTGTTTAATCACTTTTTGATGGGGTACCAGGTGAAGGATTTGTGTCCCAGATGATTGGATCCTAGAGATTGTAAAATTTTATTAGAAAGATAGATTATATATCGAATAAAATAATTTATATCGTTATATATAATTATAAATCATTATAATAATTTTATTGATTTTTTTAATTATTTTTTAACATTATCTAATTAATAATTTATAATTAAATAACAATAAAAAATATTTTTATACAACTTATGCATTAGTAAACTCAATTTTATTCGAATCCATTGTTTAGTTAATTCACTTTCTGATGGGTAGCAAGTGAAGAATTTATGTACCAAAGTGATTGAGTAATCCTAGTAAAAATTTATTCATCAAATCCATTGTTTAATTCACTTTTTGATGACTTGGAAGGTTGGGAAGTCTGATTCGAAAAGAATTGGCAGGCAGGCCAAGGCTGATTTTGAAGAAGCCACTATCTGCTCCACGTGAGCCAAGCTCAAGTTCTATTGTTTTATTGACCAAAAAAAATCCCTGTAAAAAGTGATTAATTATCTATAAGTTGTTGGTCTAAGATTTTGAATGATACTAAATTTGGTCTCTTAAGTAATATTTTAATGAGTGAATGATAAAAAAATAAAATTGTCACTAAAAAAATGATTAATTCAATTTCTGTCGTGGAAATTAATTATTAAGAATGCTGTAGAATACTTTAGTATAATATCATAAATATTAAAAAAAATCAAAGTTAATTAATTTGGACAGATTTAAGTTTTTTTAGAAATTTTGATAATATGAATCAAATCAACCTAATCATATTCATGATAGGTCGAATCACATGACATGATATATTAATTATAAAATTGATGACA
>PYAF01004093.1:74168-104904 GCA_007407185.1 Glycine tomentella | reverse complement strand
TAAAAAAAAAAAAAAACGTGTAACTTTTTCAAAGGAATAGCAAATGATTAATTGTGTTTTTGACGGAAATCAAGGTGGTTAAATATATAATGATGGTCAATCAAAGCAGTTCGTTTGTTTTCGTATAACTATTTTTAGTAAAATTTAGCATTGTTTTGTTAAAAATTATGAAACCAGGATAGAGAAACATTAAATATAATGTAAAATCTACCAAATTTTGTTATTTTCAATAAATTTCAATCAATAAAAAAAAGAAGAGTATATTTAAAAAAATGTTCAAAAAAATGTTTCTATCATTTCTTTTGGTAAAATTTAATCTCTTTTTGTTGAAATTTTGTTGTTGTACAATGGAGTATGTATATTTTTTATTTTTTTATTATTAATTTTTTATTAATAACCAAATATTTTAACTATAAATTAAAATAAACAATGCAATGATTCATTAGTTGTTTGACATTAAACAAACCAATAAAAAAGTAGAATTTCAAATTGCTTAATAACAAATAGAAAATAAATATGTTATCTAGTGTCTAGTTTTCCATAATAAATTAGCAATATTGTTTGGGATCTCTTTCATGTTAGTAGATCTCTCCTCCAAGTGTACATTGCAAATGTTTCCATCAAAATCTATAAGTTCATCATTCAGTAATCCATGAGTTGGTCCGAATATTGTGTAATCCATGAGTTGGTCCGAATATAATTATGCAATGCAAATGTGGCCATAATAATATCAATTTGTGTATGCATGCTAGATTTTGGCATGTGACCAAGTATCTTTCATCTTTTCTTCAACCCTCCAAATGATATTTCAATATAACAAAGATGAATGTGTACGATTGAAGGCTCTTGAGCATTGGTTGGAGACTCCTTTTCAAATTGAGATTGATGGTACCTTTGTCTATTTGGATATCCTTTGTCTACCAAATAATAATTTTCTATCAAAGGCAAAGAAAAAAATATAAGTGACACCTAGTATTGGAAAAACCAAAAAAATTGAATTGTGCATGGTGCGCATAATTGATTCAATTGCACATGATTGATTTAGTAGTACCAACATTTGATGTGTGTGTAGGGTTTAGTTAACAAAAAAAAGAATTTTTGCTTTTAAAAATTCAATCAATAAAAAAATCGTGCAAGGAATCGAATTAGGTAATTTTAAAAAATAAAAATAATTCAGTAAATAATTGTAAAGATATAATTCAAAGAATTTATAACCTTAAGGAACGATATAGTAATGATAATTGACTAGTTGACTATCGTGGACATGTAAAAATGTAAAATTAGATATGAGTGTTTTTTTAGACAACAAAAGAATAAAAGAGTTTTAAAATTGAATAAGTTATAATGATATTTCAAATAAAATAATAAGGTTAAAATTAAGAAGAAAAATTAGTAGCTTATAAGCTAGCATATTTTTCATAAACTACTAAATTAAGCTTATGTACCAAACAAGGTTGAAAGTAGCTTATAAGTTAGTCAAAGGAGCTTAGTAAACTAGCTTAATAAGGCCATTGAGAAGCTTATAAGCTCATTTGATCAAAATATGCTTGTTTGGTTCACAAACTTATTTTAGTAGCTTAATTTACATAAGTTACCTCAAGTAGCTTATTTTTTATAAGCTAGCTTAAAAATTACTACCTTTCTCTAATTTCTAGATGTATTAATTATTTTTTTTCTACATACCCTTACTTAATTATTCTCTCTCCAAACATTAACCAGAAATAATTAAGTGGATAAAACAACAACAAAAGGATAATTTCGAAATGATAGTATAAATAATTGACAAATTCAATGAGAGTAATTCTTTTCTTAAGGGATGTGAATTACTTGAAAGAGTCTTATAATTATGGATGGAGGGAGTATCATGTTTTGTAGTTATGCAAGTGAGAGATGTATACATTCAAGTTATTCTTGTATAAATAGAAAAATAAATGTTTAAGAAAATTATAAAGAAAAAACACTTTTTGTTTTAAAATAATATTACTAATAAAGCATTTAAATGTTAAAAAAATGATTTTTAAAAATATATTTCTAATAAAATTTATTTCATTTAATTTTACCTTTTTGAAAAAAATGAAAATTTAAGTTTAAATAATGAGTAAAATCACAAAATCTTTACCATTTTCTTATAATACAAAATTTTAAAATTATTGTCCTACTTTTTAAGAATATAAGTTATTAGAAATAAATTCAAATATAAAAAATATTAAATATGTCATTTTACATCATTTGACATTTATCAGTTAGCCTTATGAAACACATTCAATTAAATCAACTAGCTCTCAAAAATCAACTAGTTTATAAGTTTTCAACTAATTTCTAGCTTTTCAGATTATAAGAGTGTGTTTGATAGGACATTTCAACTAACTTCTAGATTTTTTACTAGCTGAAAAATTTGTTTGCTATTTGGTAAACGAGTTTTTTTAGTAGCTTTAAGTATTTCTTGAAATTTGAAGTAACATTTTTTTAAAATATTAGTTTCTAGCTTTTATATTTATTCCATTTTTTTCCTTAAATATTATTAGATTTCCTTTTTAATCTTTCCTATTTAAGGTAAAATTTTATTACTTTTATCGATTATATAATTTTACATTTTCCAACTATTTTAACAGATAATTTTACTAAACATTTATAATTCAATAAGATAATTTTTCAGCTTTTAGCTACCAACTAGTTTTCAATTACCAACTAGCTTTTCAGATAGTTTTGCCAAACATAACCTGAGCTTCCAGCTAGCTTATAAGCTTTTAGCTATCTTATAAGCTAATTTACCCAACATAGTGTAAATGCAAATATCACAAGAAGGGGTTGAATTATGGTTTTAGAAATTTTCAAAGTCTTTTTCATGTAGAACAAAGTAATTGTACGAAGATAAACTTTGTAAGGCAGATAACAGATTTTCTCAAAAACACTTTTAGACATGAAAACAAATTTTGCAAAAAAGACACAGTTTCTCAAAACAAAATCCAATTTGAACCCTAGGTCAATTTAAAGCAAATAAGAAATGAAAGCACATAAAGGCACATAGATTTATGTAACAAGTTACAATTATTAATTACGGTCACTTCTGGCTGTTACAACTCAAGCTTTACACCAAGCTTGTTACAACCAATATTCTTTGTCCAACCAAGCCACTATTGGCTCTACACATATCAAAAGATTTGTTGTTTGTTTGCACAATGACTAACTCTAAATCGTTTTATAGACAAATATACAATCTCAACACTTAGTCTTTTCTCTCAAGGTGTTTTGAGAGCTTTTTCGAACTATACAACAATTTAGAGAAAGATTTATACAAAAAGAATTTGAATGAGAGCACACAGGTTTATAGTCATGTCTTCAAAGCTTCTAGTATATATAGGCTTTATGCAACAATATACAATCAATTTAATTTTGTATTAGATCATGACATGTCTCTTCTATCATCTAATAATACACATCCAGATGTATGAGACATGGTCTGACATTGAATAAGACACAACATTTAATCTTTGTATTTGTTTACATCTAATCAAAATAAATAAGGGTCCTAATTCGTCTTAAGGCACAAATATATCTTTTGACTTAACACATAGCCTATATAAGTCAACTCACATCTTATAAGTTAGCTTTGAGCTATATTTGACAAAACTAGCTGAAAAATTAGTGAAAAATTAAAAAGCTAGTTAACAGCTAAAAGCTAACTAAAAGCTGTAAAATTATCTTACTGAATCATAAGATTTTGGTAAAATTATACGTTGAAGCAGTTGAAAAATGTAAAATTACATAAATTGATAAATTTATGTGTAATGTTTTTTTTTTACAAATTTTCATTTGATTTTCTTGATTAAAAAATATATTTTGTAGCATTTAAATTTTTATTATTAAACTCATTTTAAACTCTTGTAGCTTTTTTATTTATAAAATATCCAACTAAAAAATACCAAATTACATAAATTTATTTTTTGTCACTATCAATATCATATATAATAAACATTTAAAAATTAGAAAACCCTATCATATGTAAAAAAAGAGTAAAAATAATAAAATTTTACCTAAAATAGAAAAAATTAAGAGTGTGTTCAATAAGACATTTAAGTTAACTTGTAGTTTTTTTTAATAGCTGAAAATCTTGTTTGACTATTGTAAACGAGTTAGTAACTTCTCACATTTTCTGAAACGTTATTTAAAATATTTTTTTTTAAAATGCAAGTAGCTTCTAGCCTTTTATATTTATTCCTTTTTTGTCTTTGAATATTTATTAGATTTCCTCTTAATCTTTTCTATTTAGGGTAAAATTTTATTATTTTCACCCTTTTTATAACATATGATAGGGTTTTCTCATTTTTACCTTTTTATTATATATAATATTGATAGTGATATATAATAAGTTTATGTGATTTTTTTTAAAATTTTGGATATTTTATAAATAAAAAACTACAAGTGTTTATGAAAATAATGAGAATACCCACAAAATAACCAAGAGGGGAGGGGGTGAATTGGTTAAATCAGAGTCTTTAAAAAATTCTTTAAAACAAGCAGCGCATTTAGAATCTTTTTCACATTAAGAATGTTTCAATCAATCAAACCACTCAGTTTAAGAATACAATTACTAAAAACTTCACTTGTTGAGTAATAACATATTTCGCCAAAAGAATAACAGATTAAGATAACAAGAAGAGATTAAAGAATAGAAATCAACTCAAGAATTTATATTGGTTCACTCCTCAACAAGAGAAGTTACATCCAATTTCTTCCAACCAAACATTGGTTAGAGTTCCACTAAATCAAACTCTGTTCTTTACAAACTTTTACAACTGAGCACCTTTATCAACCCTAGATAAAGAAATAAAAATCCAAACCTTATAGACTTCTAATGACCAAGAACCAGAGAACACTACTTTGTTCTTCCCTCTAGAGAACCCTACTCTAGAAAAGGCTTTAAAGAACCTCTTTGATCTAAGAACTTATAATAAATAAAAGTAAACAATCAAATCACTACAAGAGTTTAAGAGAGATACAACCTCATGATCCTCAGAAGATGAATGAATGAATTTTACCAAACAAACTCAGGTTGAATGTAAGCAATTCTTGGAATTAGCTCTCTTTGAAAAACTCTTGACAAATCTTGTTCAAACTAACATGATCAATGATGTATGAGTTTTGGGTTTTGAAGCAAGATCAATGTAACTCAGAATCTCTTTTCTCAGACTGTGAGAGCTTTTGTAATTAATGGGTATTTCACAAAATCAAGTTATGTATAAAACAAAAGACTCAACAACTTGTAATATAAAATATTTGTAACTGAATGTAATTGATTAAATCGCCAAAGTAATCAATTAAATTATCATATGTAATCGATTAAAATGTTCATAGCTCAATTTGGAAAAATACAACGAATAATGTAATCGATTAAAGCAGACATGTTCAGTTTTAAAATAAGCTTATGTAATCGATTACTAATTGTGGTAATGGATTAAGGCAGACATGTACAATTTTAGAATAAGCTTAGGTAATTGATTACTGATTGTGGTAATCGATTAAGGCAGTCATGCATATTTAAAAATGAACTTGTGTAATCGATTACAGTATAATGATAATCGATTAAGACAGATAATCATGATTTACATTTTGTACTATGTAATCGATTATGAGTAGCTAGTAATCGATTAAAGTGTTCTTCATGACTTTTCTAGAATCAAACAAAAGCCGATAATCGATTATATCCTTGTGTAATCGATTAAAGTAGTGATATTTTGTTTTTCCAAAAACTTAACCTTGAGAAATTAATTTCTTTTCAAAACATTAACAACTTTAATGCTTTAGTAAAATCATGTATGCATGTTAATGATCATGTTCTTGCAATGCAAGGATCATAAGATTAGTCTCTCATACACTTAAAACAAATTACAAATGCCTTGGCATGTGAAAAGCTAAAATCTTTCTTCTAGGACACAGGCATTATCCTTGACTTGATCTTCTTCCAACTCCCCCTATATCCAACAATCTCCCCCTTTTTGGCTTTGAACATGCCAAATATCAATTGAATATTTGTTGGCCTTTAAGTGCTTTGAGGGATAAATGATAGGAGTCTATGCGTGATAATCTGAAATCAAATCAGCCTTTTGCTAAGAGCAAGTGTCAAGTATGCTTGTATAAACAGAAATCATTCCTTAAATTGCTCCCCTTGACTTAGGTAATTTTACATAAGTTTCAGAGCAAATAAAAATATAACAATTATATGTTCATTTTATTCTTAATTTTACATAAGTTTTAGAGCAAATAAAAACAGAGCAATTATATGTTCATTTTATTCTTAATTTTACATAAGTTTTAGAGCAAATAAAATAGAGCAATTATATGTTCATTCTATTCTATTTCTCTCCCTATTTGGCTTATCAAAGTCAAAAATAATCAAGTAGAAATTATAAGCAAGGAGGACATGAATCATAAACTAGAATATTATTTAATATAGAAAAAGATGCAGTACATAAATTTAAACAACATAAAACATTGTATATTCATTATATTGCTCCCTCTATCTTAGGTAATTTGATATTAAGTTCAGATAAAAGCAATAAACAATTCAGAATGTATATGTTTCCTAAGTTCATTGTTCTCCCCCTTCATATGTTCTTTTCTCCCCTTTAATATATTCATATGTTCTTATTTTTCTCCCCCTTTAGGCTTATCAAAGTAAAAAAAATAATCAAGTGATTCATGAGATAAGTGTAACACCCCATGTGCACCCGGC
The DNA here is from genome assembly GCA_007407185.1 of Glycine tomentella. NCBI lineage: Eukaryota > Viridiplantae > Streptophyta > Magnoliopsida > Fabales > Fabaceae > Glycine > Glycine tomentella. The sequence continues at coordinate 98,171 of PYAF01004093.1, read as the reverse complement.
GTATTAACATTATCAGAATATCAGAGTAACGCAGCAAGCATAGAAGTAAACAATATAGGAAGCCTTAATCAAGTATAAATACAAATTATATACATATATGGTGAATCTCTGTTTGATACAAGATACATTTTCCTCAAATATCCCCTAGGTATCCAAAATACAGGCAAAGTAAACAAAAGGTGAGCCAACAAGCTCAGTCGTCTAAGTCTAGGGTTATCCACCACTCTATCCCAGCTCAGGCCTCTTGCCTTGGGATCTCTCAGCAACTTCTGTATCAGTGCCTGCAACGTGAGCCCCACACAGGGGTGAGATAATCATATCAGTAAACTCAGGGTTCTTGGAGGTTTCCCTCCCTCCCTTGGTTCATTTCCAAGCATATATATATATATATATATATATATATATATATATATACACACACAACATAACAGGAATATTATCAAATAATCATCATTCATCTAGTCAACCTACACGGCCCACATAGACAAGCTGCATGCACATCGCAACACAGTATAAACATATATAACCAACACACACTGCCTGAGAGAGATCATCCACTGAAGGGCATATTCCCTCAGGACTTCTCCCTGAGTACCTGAGTAAGATCATCTACTTGAAGGCACATTTACTCAGGACTCTCCCTATCCATGCCTGAGGAAGATCATCTAACGAAAGGCACATTCCCTCAGGACTTGCCGCCCAATACCTGAGAAAGATCATCAGATGAAGGGCACATTCTCCCAGGATTTACATGGACGCCTATGGATTATCCCAAGGAAGATCATCCAATCAAGGCACATCCCTAAGGGGTCCATAGTTCCCTATTCTACTGGCCAGAGAATTTGTCATGCAATCACATTACACAGCATGAACATCACAACCATCTCATAATCAATATAAGCATACACTATTCCAGTGTATTCAATACAAGCATACATCATACCACTGTATTAGCTGGCATCAATTGCCAACATGCCATCACAGCATTTCCTCAACAGCTCATACATGTTTCAATATTATAGCATATACACATCAGCATGCAAGACATATCAAACAATCACCCCGTTTGGGTGTAGTGAAACACAAGCAGGGAAACATTCCCCAAAAACACTGAGCTTACCTGATCTCAGCTCAGAACCAGCTCTCCCAGTCTCGTGGTGACCACCACCAGTGATATGAGTCTCACACCCTACAATAGGCATGAAATAAACAATCAGTAACGGTCTTCAACCGTTCATAGGAAAGGAAATACTCTTCCTTTCTACATCAATTTCTCTGTCTCCTATCTTAAGGTTCATCATAATCCAACTCCCACTAGGCATCCCATAGACCCTCAGTGGTCTATCTCAGTTCAGCCAAAGCATCAGAGTCACCATAGACTCAAAGCAAGCCAGACACAGAGAGTTCTAAGCTCTTTACAGCCCCACCACTCAGAAATCACATAGGGCTTGAACGATCTATATCACACACAAGACACCGTTCATATGGCCTCTCAAGCACATCAAAACCATTAACAAGGCTCTTGCATGTCATATAAGCATCAAGTGACTCAAAACACAAGCCACACGTGCATAACCACAGAGCCAAAATTCAAAGTCCACCAAACTAGAATCTGAGAGCTAATCCTGCATCCTCACAACATTCTAAACACTTTTTTCTAAAGGACCCAAGGCTAAAACAAGCCCTATCACAAGTGGGTCACTATTCATCCAAACCCCAAATCATAAATCAACCGAGAAATCTCGAGTTTCTTACCTCAGAAATGGTAAGGAAAGCCTCTAGACCTCTTTTCTTAGCCCAGGTGTCCATGAAAAGTCCTTATTCCTCGCCAAGCTCGAGTTCTCTAACCTTCCCTTGAGAAAAGGGACTCCAAGATTAAGGGGTTTTCAAAGGTAATTGATGAAGGATTGTGGCTCACTAAAGGTCTCTCACAAGTTTAGTGATTAAAGGGAAGTGTTTAGGCCAAGAAATAAGCATTTAGGAAGCTTGGAAGCTCTCCCATGGAGTTTGGACGCTCAGAGGAAGAAGAAGAATGAGTTTGGGCCCAAAATTTCGTAATTTGGCCCTTAAATACTGGGTCTGACCAACATGCCGCGCCACTCTGGAGCTGATGACGCCAAAATCCAGTGCATCTGGCGTCACTTTGGCGCTCCTGGCGCCAGTTTCCAGCATCTGTGGCGCTGATGGCGCCAAAATTCAGTTTGGCACTCCTGGCGCCAATTTCCAGCATCGATGGCGCTCCTGGCGCCACTCTGGCGTTGATGGCGCCAAAAATCATGAAAAATAGCCTTCGGCTACAATGCCACGCTCGGAGCGCCAGATCCCACGCTCGGAGCGCCATGCTATAGTGAAAATAATATTATTTTATTAATATTTTTTTTTAGCCATGGTTATTATAATAAGCAAAAAATGATGTAAATATCATATAAGGGAATCATGATAGGTGCAGAGGAAGTGAAGGAGAGGATTTTGAAATAGACCTCAGCCTTAAGTAATCAATTAATCCGAAATGTAATCGATTACTCCAGTGCGTTTTGTAAACTGAAACAATTTTCAAACATACTGTATTCGATTACCACCTTGTGTAATCAATTATTCCAATGAAAGTTTAATTTTGGACAACGTTTGAACAACTGGTAATCGATTAATTCGTCAAGGTAATTGATTACAACAGTCAATTATGTAGATTGAACAGTGTGAATCGACAGAATTTCAAATTTTGAGCACATGTGATGAATGACCAATCTAAGTGATGTATTATGTTGTCAGGCACATTGTTAGCATGCTAGCATACATTAGTTTCAACAAGAATACCTAGCATGTGCCTAAGATCATTGAAGCATTCTCAAGATAAGAGTTAGTTAGATGTTCCAACCAATGAATGATTAGTATACTCAATTTGAACAAATACCCTTTTAGGATGTGATGTTTTAGGAAATGATGCTTGATCTTAATGTGCTTGTATCCACTTCATTTTCCTTTGAGTAAATGATTGACTGATCAATCTCTGCAATTGATTCATCTCTTTCTTCTTCTCATTTTCTTTATCGTTGTCTGTTAAGTGACACATCCTCTATCTTTTAGAATCACATTTGTAAGCATGGACAAATCATTTGTCAAGTGTCTAGAGCTTCTTCTGTCTAAGTACCATAAAGATGATTTTGCTCTTAGACAAACTTGCATAAATCAAATCAAGTGCCAAAGAAAGGTACCTACTCTATGTTGGGTCCATAGGGGTTAGTCATTTTCTTCTTTTTCTTTGAAACCCAAATACAATCTCCATTAGGCACAAAGAAACTTTTAGCATAGCACCTATGAGATGTATGACCTTTCTTCATGCAGTAATTGCAAGTTACCAATTTTGATGTTCTTTCAAAATGAGTCAGTTGATTATACTTTGTTTTTGAACCAGCTTTTGGATTATTCTATTTTGGTGATACAAGCTTTGTATTTCCAAAAGGTTTTGTTCCATGTTTGTAACCAAAACTACAAACATGGCCTTGTCTTCCCATTTATTGCAGTCTTTCTTTGATTTCTTTTCACCTAGCTGCATTTTCAGAAATATAGGACATTCAAATTTAAAATGACCTTTCTTACCACATTCGAAGCAAATGAAGTTTGTGTTGTTGTTGTTGTCTTTTCTCTTGTTGAACTTTGAGAACTTCTTGTTCTTTTTATTCTTCAAGAACTTGCTGAATCTCTTGACTATTAGGTTCATGTGTTCATCACTTTCATCTTCATCACTTGAGTTTTCTTCTTTCTCCACATTTGATGATGCAGCTTTTAAGACTATGCTCTTTTGCTTTTTATCTGCATCTCCAACATGTGTTAATTGAGATAATTCTAATTCATACTCAACAAGCTTACCAAAAAGTGTAGCAATGGACATCTTGGAGAGATCTTTTGATTCCTTGGTAGTTGTAACCTTTGGTTGCCATGGTCTTGTGAGATAGTTCAGAATTTTGATGTTTAACTCTTCAGCATAAAAAATCTTTCCAAGACCAAGAAGATGATTCACAATGTGAGTGAACCTTGTTTGCAATTGAGATATGTTTTCTGTGGAGTTCATCTTGAACAACTCATACTCATGAATCAAGACATGCTTTCTTGATCTTCTAACTTCGTCAGTGCCTTCATGAGTAACCTCTAATATCTCTCACATTTCCTTAGCGCTTTTACACCTAACAATTATGAAAAATTCATCAGATGAAAGTGTAGAAGTAATCATGTTCTTAGCTTTAAAATCATACTGAACAACTCTTTTTCTGCATCAGTCATTTCATCTCATTCTTTGGGAATCATATTATTACCAACAGTTTTCATAGGAATCAAAAGACCTTTTTCTATAGCATTTCATGCACCAGGATCATTTGATTGAATGAAGATTTGCATTCTATTTTTTCCAAAAAATGAAATGCTCTCCTTCAAACATGCTCTCCTTCGAACATCAGAGGAGGAATGATGGAGGCACCCTCTCTGAAGGTAATTTGTGTGGTACTCATTTTCTTTAAAAAAGATAGGGACCTTGAATAACACTCAAGAACTTGCTCTTGATGCCAATTGAAAATAATGAGAACACCTACAAAATAACCAAGAGAGGAGGTGAATTGGTTAAAATAGAGTCTTTAAAAAATTCTTTAAAACAAGCAGCGGATTTAGGATCTTTATCACAATAAGAATGCTTTAATCAATCAAACCACTCAGTTCAAAAATACAAATTACTAAAAACTTCACTTGTTGAGTACTAACAGATTTCCACAAAAGAATCACATATTAAGATAACGATAAAAGATTAAAGAATGGCAATCAACACAAGAATTTATACTCGTTCACCCCTTAACAAGAGAAGCTACATCCAATTTCTTCTAACCAAACCTTGGTTAGAGTTCCACTAAATCAAACTCTGTTCTTTACAAGCTTTTACAACTGATCACCTTTATCAACCCTAGATAAAGAAACAAAAATCTAAACCCTATAGACTTCTAATGACCAAGAACCAGAAAACACTACTCTGTTCTTCCCTCTAGAGAACCCTACTCTAGAAAAAGCTTTAAAGAACCTCTTTGATCTAAGAACTTACAAGAATAAAAGTAAAGAATCAAATCGCTACAAGAGTTTAAGAGAGATACAGCCTCATGATCCTCAAAAGATGAATGAATGAATTTTACCAAACAAACTCAGGTTGAATGTAAGCAATTCTTGGAATCAGCTCTCTTTAAAAAACTCTTGACAAATCTTGTTCAAACCAACATGATCAATGATGGATGAGTTTTGGGTTTTGAAGCAAGATCAATGTAACTCAGAATCTCTTTTCTCAGACTGTGAAAGCTTTTGTAATTAATGGGTATTTTACAAAATCAAGTTACGTATAAAACAAAAGACTCAATAGCTTTTTATAGAAAATATTTGTAACTGAATGTAATTGATTAAATCGCCAAAGTAATCGATTAAATTATCATATGTAATCTATTAATCTTCCAGATAATCGATTAAAATGTTCATAGCTCAATCTGAAAAAATACAACGAACAATGTAATCGATTAACATGAGTTGTAATCGATTAAAGCTGACATGTTCAGTTTTGAAATAAGCTTATGTAATCGATTACTGATTATGGTAATCGATTAAGGCAGACATGTACAATTTTTTAGAATAAGCCTAGATAATTGATTACTGATTGTGGTAATCGATTAAGGCGATCATGCATATTTAAAAATGAACTTGTGTAATCGATTACAGTATAATGGTAATCGATTAAGATAGATAATCATGATTTACATTTTGTACTATGTAATCGATTATGAGTAGCTAGTAATCGATTAAAGTGTTTCTTCATGACTTTTCCAAAATCAAACAGAAGCTGGTAATCAATTATATCCTTATGTAATCGATTAAAGCAGTGATATTTTGTTTTTCCAAAAACATAACCATGAGAAATTAATTTCTTTTCAAAACATGAACAACTTTAATGCATTAGTAAAATCATGTATGCATGTTAATGATCATGTTCATGCAATGCAAGGATCATAAGATTAGCCTCTCAAACACTTAACTAATAACAAATGCCTTGACATGTGAAAAGCTAAAATCTTTCTTCTAAGACACAGGATTCATCCTTGACTTGATCTTCTTCCAGCTTCCCCTATATTCAACAGTTTAAATTTAATTTAATACTAACACTATAAATACTACAAAATATATTTTTATCAAGAAATAAAATTAAAATCAGTATAAAAGCATTACATAGATATGTCCATTTATGTAATTTAATATTTTTTAGCTACTTCAACAAATAATTTTATCAAATATGATTCAACAAGATAATTTTTTAGCTTTCAGCTAACTTTCAGGTACTAAATGTTCAAGGACAACAACAGAATAAATATAAAAAGATAGAAGTTAGCATTCTAAAAAACCTATTTCGAGTATTATTTCAAAAAATGTTAGAAGTTACTAAAAAACATTTTTTTTACAAAATAGTCAAACAAGTTTTTTAAATAGTAAAAAAACTAGAAGCTAGTAGAAATGCCTTGTTAAACACATTCTTCAGCTTATAAGCTATAAGCTAGGAGCTGAAAAGCTAGAAGCTAGCTGATTTAATTGAAAATGTTTGATAAGACTAGCTGATAAATATCAAATGACATAAAATACATATTTAATATTTCTAGCATTTCAATTTATTTTTAATAACTAATCATCTTAAAAAGTAGAAGAATTTTTTTAAAAATTTTGTATTATAAGAAAAATATAAAGATTTGGTGATTTTACTCGTATTGCATTTGTATTTTTTAAATATTGCAATAGACTTAATGCAATATGAGAAAGAATTAACCCTCCTTAAATAATATAGTTAATTATTCAAACAATTAAGGAGGGTTAGAATAATATATAAGGAGTATCAATGTAATATTTTTTCTTCAAATAATTAGAACATCTCTAACACGAGTGCTTACATGAGTTTTTTAAAGTTAGGCAACGTTACGTTGTTGCCTAACAATTTTTTTGCCTTAAATATGTTTTTAGTCCATGTAGGATAGTGCTTTTTTAATTCATTTATGTAATTGTAGTCCTTATAAGTTTGGGTCTTTTCAATTTTGGTGCATGTAAAGATATTTTTACTCATTTTTAGTTCTTGTAAGTTTGTGTTTTTCCAATTTTAATCCTTGTAAGGATGAGCTTATGAGGACTATAAAGAAAAAAATAGAATCTTAAAGGGACTGAAATTAAAAAATACAAACTTACAAGGAATAAAAATGATAAAAAAAAACCTTACAAAAATCAAAATTAAAAAAACACCTACTTACAAGGAGTAAAATTAGAAAAATAAACTTACATAGACTAAAAACGAAAATGCTAATTTATAAGGATAAAAATATATTTAAGATAAAATTTTCTATAAAACATGACTTGACAATATATTACTTAAATGTGTGTTTAGGATCACAATACGGTACCAAAAAAAAAAAAAACTGTAGTCATCCCCATAACTGAAATACAAAATATAGTTGCTTTTCCAAATTCACCATGATACCATAATTTTTTCTCCAAAATCGATTCTTAATTGTATCCAAACACACCAAACAATCGTTATTTGTTCATACCAATTAGCTTTTGTAGGTAACTATAATGTTACTCCATATGTAATATTTATTGATTTTAGTATCTAAACAACCAGTTGATAAAAGTGTGATTTTTTTCTCTCAATATTTTTTTTTTATTTACAAAATTTATCCATTTTTTAAGAAGAATTTATCATTTATAATAATGTTAATATGGATTCAAGCAAAATTACCTCTAATAAAGACATAAAAAAATAAGATCAAAACATATTTTTCGTTCTTATAAAAAGAAAATATTTAAATTTCTTCCTGCAAAATTTTCAGTATATTTTTTATTATCACAAAATTAAAATATATCATTTTTAGTTCAAAGTAAGATTCTAACATCTAAGTATTCGTGCAATACTTTTTTTACATTGATTACATATATAAATAATAAAAAAATATCACATTTGATATTGATTATATATATAACAATATAAAAATGTTATATTTATATCAAGTATACATATAATTGATATAAAAAGATATTATAATAGATTCTTAACTTAAGTTCAAGTAAAAAAATGACACATTTTAATTCTATAAGGATAAAAAATATAATAAAATTTTACAGAGACAAATTTTAAATATTTCTATATTTATAAAAATAAAAAATATATTTTAATCAAAAATAAAGAATACAAAAGGAAATACTATATATAAGAAAAAGGAGAGAAATTAATGTATGGCTACATTTAGATTCTTGATGTGGGGCCGAAAGTTATGCTTGTAGGAATGTCGACCCTTTTTCTCGGGAACGTTAAAAATGGGCATTGAAGTTGAGAACGTGAGTGGTGGCTGACTTGGCTAACCGTTTCACCCGTACAGTACGTTTTCCACACGGTCACAATCACAGGCAGTAGCCAGTAACAACTCGTGTTCATCACCTCTACTCTGTCATTTTAAAGCAAATATCTGAATTCATATATAAATAAAAATCTAGCATGATTAGGTTTTTCTTTCTTTCTTTATTCAATATCACATAATATAATTTACAATGATAATTCTATTTGAATTAGGATAATACGCGAAAAATAAGCTCTTATTATAGTTGGATTTTCTTTTCCATATATAAATTTTGAAATGATTTTTTTTAAAAAAGGAATTAAATATGTATCAGCTCAAATAACTTATCTACTTAAAAAACATTATCAGCTTTGAAAACACGTTTTTGTTTATTTTTAATTGCCAATTATATAAATGTTAATTTTTTAAAATTTGTAAAAACAAATAATTCCTATATATTTTCTAAAAAACAAGGAATAAAATAAAATAATGCTATGTTCTATTATTAATAATAATTAATAGTCAAACATAGTTTTTTTTGACAATCATACACTATAAATTTTAAGATAAAATTCAAATTTATTCTTTTGTTTTTCTTTTAATATCATACATTATACATAGACATTTTTTTACCACAAGTGCGGTTCTTATATTATTATTATTATTATTATTATGTAGAGTTAAAAAATATTATTTATTAAGTAGTTATGTAATTATTTGGGTTTTCTTCTTATTATTAGACTTTAACTTACAAGACAAAAAAAATATAATAATGCATAATCAAACATGTTCTGGAAGTGTAATTGGGCTTGCGTTAAGGCCCAATTCATTACGACAAGTTATTGAAACGAGACGAACGTGGACCGAGACTCAGTCCACCCAAGCGGTTATGAACGTGCAGGTTGAAGCCGGAAATATAGGAAGTCGCTCGTGCACGTTGCAGTTAGCCAACGGTCAGGTATTTCATTTATAAATATAGCTTGCTCGTTGGTGAAAGGGACACACACTCTAGCTCTCTCTCTCTTTCAATTACACAGAGCACACACCCCACTCTAATTGGTGTATTTCTGTGATCTTCTGCTTCAGGGTATCATCCTCCATTGATATCCTTGGACTTGCAGAGTTAGAGTGATCCAACATCAAACACGTAACACTTCAGTGTTATACATTTGTGTTCTGAGAACATACAGAACAAAACACAATGAATAGAAATTAAATTATATTTTTCCAAATTTATCGGTCAAGTGAGCAATAGGAAGGGAACCAGTCCAGTCAAAAGTAGAAGGAAATCAGAGAGATTTGTTGGGATATTTTGGACTTTATAGAATGTCATTTTGCTTAATAATAAAAAGACTGGAACGATTCCTTCCTTGTGTTGTTAAAATTATATATGGGATGGATGGAAATTCCTTAATTGCCGTGTAGCTTAATTAAGATTTCTTAAATGAAGGTGAAATCTTTATTCTTCGAAATGATTATTTGAATTTTTTTTTAAAATTAGCTACGTGCTGCCGACTTTTTCTATGATAAATTGATAATAAAAAAGATTGTTTATTTATTTGATAATAACTACTAATGAGTATACATATTCAAATAATTATATACGTAGTTATAAATTATAATTTTATGCTCACCAAAAAAATATTATAATTTTACATTTTGAAATCTTTAAAGGAATAATTATTGAAAATGTAGAAATAAAATTTAGAAAAAAAGCAAAAAATCCCTATATAATTCAATACTGTATTTATTTTATAACATAAATTCAAGTTCTGACATTTAAAACTGAGACAACTTCTGTAAATATTTTTTTTATAACGTACTCCTGTATTATTTTTAGAGAAAAAATGATTATATATTATTTTTTATATAATTATCTAATTATAACTTATTATCTATAATAAATTTATTAATTTTTAAAATAATTAGTTTAACATAATTCAAATGGTAATTTATGATTGGAAGACAATGTAAAGATAATTTTATTTTGTGATTGTATTATAAGCTTTCATATCCATTTAAATTGATATTTTTATATAATTATCTATATCAAGTTTAAGGAAATTTTCATTTTTTTAATTTTATTTTTAACTGATATTTATTTTTCATTAATGTAAACTATAATAATGTATTTAGAAATTAATATTAAAATAAAATTATTGAATGAGAATAAAAAGTCAAGTATTGTTTTTAGGTACTAATTCTTTTTTTTAAGCAAAGGTACAAATTCTTACTACACCTTTGTTTCAGAAGCATATTTTTTTTTACTACACACTTTACGGCTGAGGATCAAAGTTTTTAGCTTTTTGAGTATAATTTTTTATCTATTAATTCTGTTACTGAATGAAGAAAACATTGAATATTTTTTAATTTTCCAAGATATTACAAATACTTATTTTTATTTAACATTATTTCTACGTTCTCTAAGCTAGTTATTCAATGTTTACTTTTTATCTATTAGTATTTCTCTTACTGGATAACGAAAACATTGAATAATTTTATAGCTTTCAAAAGTATTTTTTTAAAGAAAAAAAATCCTCCTAATGAATCAATTAAAAGGAAGGACTTTTGTTTTGAGCTGGAAATCGAAGAATTTACAAACGAGAATCCAATTCTTACAAACATGACAAAATTCTACTGTTTTTTGTCCACTGTAATAAAAAAACAAAACAAAAAATAAAAAGTAAAAATCTACTACATAAATTCGACAAATTACTATAAAATAAAAGACTTTTCTAGGATGAAACAATTCTTTAAACGTTAATTTTTTTGTACCTCTTTTCTCAAAAAGAACATCAACAGGTTCAACCAATGTCAGGTCAATTAAGGTCCACCCTGTAGTAGCACTGATATTTCAAAAATTGCAATTTATTATTTATTTATTATTTCTCTTATTACACGCCATGCTCTACAAATGAAAATAGCCAAATAGCCGTTTCTTCTCTCTCTCTCTCTCTCTTTGATTTTGTAAATACCCATAAGAAACCTTCACATTCATAAATCATAAGATTCATAACACATCATATTCTTAAACAACAATCATTTTTTCATAGGGTAACGTTTGGTGTTTTTGAGCACACGCTTTTGAAAACCCATGAAGATGGTTCTGTCTGGGTTCTCTGTGCTGCTGCACATTGCTCTGCTCTCAAGACTTTGTTTTGCTGGCGACCCAACTGTTTTCACTGAACTTCGTGTATCTTACACCACTGTTTCTCCTCTGGGTGTTCCTCAACAGGTTTTGTCAATCTCTCTGCTTTCTGCTCTCTGTCTTTTATTGAAACTGCGTGGTTTTCCATCTGGGTCACTCTGCTTCATCTCAAAATGATAAAAATGAGTTCTTTTCTCAAAAGGGTTCTTCTGGGTTGCTCTTGTTTTCTTTTGTTCTCTCTCTTTCTCTCTTTCAAGTGTTTTTTTTGTCTCTGCGTGTCGGTATCTTAAATGTTAAGAATGCGTGTGAAACTATTATTTGGAATTGGGCTGCTGCTAAGATTGTTTGATATATATATTTTTTTGAGTTTGGATTTTAGTCGTTTTTTTCTTTCTTGCAAAGTCCCTCATGTGAAACTAGTTTTGATTTTACTTGGTCAAGTATCTGCACGGTGTGGTCCATGTGAGATTTTTCACACGGTTTTTGAAGCCCCCCTACCCCAATGTTACTTTTCTGTTATTTTGTCATCTTCTTGCAGCTAAATGTACCCAACGTTTTTCAATTTTTAATTAATTTTCGGTAATTTTATTTAGGATATAATGTGTTTCAAGGTCTCTCATTTTTCGGTCAAAATTTGTTTTAGTTCCTGTACTAGATGATTTGTGTTTTTTATATTTGGTGAAAATCCTTGTCATCGTTTTTAAAGTATCATTACGAGATCAATTTTGACCTGAGGGACCTAAAACACATTTTCCCTTTTATTTGTTTAAGTTGATTTTACTTCAAGTGTAACATGATTTAGATAAGAATTTGGCTGATTCCAGTGTTGAAAAATCTGATTGCAGGTCATAGCTATCAACAAGAAGTTTCCAGGACCTGTCATCAATGTTACAACCAATAACCATGTAATTGTGAATGTGTACAATGAATTGGATGAAGGCCTTCTCATTTCATGGTTGGTTCCAGTTTTACTTTTCACTTTGTTTTTCATCTGTTCATGTATTTGCAATTCAACAAATTTGTGACTAATGTTTGTGGCAGGTCGGGGGTTCAAATGCGGCATAACTCGTGGCAAGATGGAGTCCTTGGCACAAATTGTCCAATTCCTCCCAATTGGAATTGGACATATCAGTTCCAAGTCAAGGATCAAATTGGAAGTTTCTTTTACTTCCCTTCTCTTGGTTTCCAAAGAGCCTCTGGTGGCTTTGGTCCCTTTGTTATCAATAATAGGGAAATTATTCCAATTCCTTTTGCACAGCCGGATGGAGAGATTTTCATTATGATTGGTGATTGGTACACTCAGAACCACAAGGTTAGTAATTGTCTTTATGTTAATTTTTGTTTTGTGAATATAGGAGATGGAGTGCATTGTGATAACTTTTTAATTTCTATTACGCTTACAATTTGAAAGTGTAGGCCCTTAGAGCAACACTTGATGGTGGAAAAGACCTTGGGATACCAGATGGTGTTCTCATCAATGGGAAGGGGCCTTTCCAGTACAACACTACTCTTGTTCCTGGTGGCATCAATTATGAAACGATTACCGTTGATCCAGGTATTATTATTTCCCCTTTTATTCACAGAATAAGCTTTTATATTTTATTCTCTCACAGGTATCATTAATTCACCAATGAAGCTTTTGTGTTTTATTTCCTCATTCAAGCATATATTTCCAGTTTGTATTTGTCATCTTAATCATTGCCTTTTTATGTATATTTACTATTGACAGTTTGGTGCCTGTCATTGTTTCAGCTGGTTTCTTAAGCAGTTTTTTTTATCTAATTCTGTCCTCCGTAACCTAATCTTGTTTTCACTGTCTCAAAGGATCATATGTTAATTTGCGGCTCCATTTCTGGATTTTGATTGCTGTATGATTTCTGTTAGCAGGGAAATGTTTATTTTTCTTTTCTCTTTCTTTCTGTTCTATAGTAGTTTGCATTCCTATTTCTGGAAGATAACCATATTGTAACTACTAATGATTTTTGAGTCTGTTTTCATTAATGGTGTTGTATAGCATGGTAATAGAGATTGGAACTTACTGCCTTCATTGGTTTCTTATAACCCCATTTCAAGTTATTTTCCCCCTTTTAAATGTTATTATAGTTTTTTCATATAGCAATTATCTTCCTAGTGGTGAAAAAGTAGAGTATTGACTGGAATTACAAATGTACATGGCAGGCAAGACTTATCGAATTCATGTTCACAATGTGGGGATCTCAACTTCTTTGAATTTCCGAATTCAAAATCATAATCTACTGTTGGTGGAGACTGAGGGGCATTACACAACTCAAACAAATTTCACCAGTTTTGATATTCATGCTGGCCAGTCATACTCTTTTCTGCTTTCCACTGACCAGAATGCAAGTACAGACTACTATATTGTTGCGAGTGCCAGGTTTGTGAATGAATCATTGTGGGAGAAGGTTACAGGTGTTGCAATTTTACACTATTCAAATTCCAAGGGACCAGCAACTGGTCCTCTGCCTCCCCCACCAAGTGATTTTTATGACAAGACAGCTTCAATGAACCAAGCAAGAAGTGTCAGGTTTGTTACTCACAATTTTATATCATGGAGAATTTTATCAGTAATTGGTGTTCAATGTTGCATTATGCTTTGAACTATTTTTCCATTGGTTTATCTTATATACCACATAAAGGAAACATATTTCATTTTGTTATATAGCATTCAATCTAAATTAACTGCTTGCTCGTCAAATGGATTCAAAATTGATTATGGTAGTCATTGTCAACAAGCTTCATATATTAGCAAATTTTCCCACTACTAAATTGCCTATTATGAAAGATCATAGAAGCTTGTTAAGTTTAATTCTATTGACTTAAATAATTAAATTTAAAGGACAACCATTTTTGTTTCTAGTATTTTGTTCATTATTTTTTATTATTTCACATATTTGTCTATTATGTATTGAATTTTCCATATGCTGTTGAGCAGGCAAAACACATCTGCTAGTGGTGCTCGTCCTAATCCTCAAGGATCCTTTCATTATGGCTCCATCAATATAACTGATACTTATGTGTTAAAAGTTACATCCCTGGGGCCAATCAATGGTACAAATCGAGCTACTATTAATGGGATCTCATTTCTCAAGCCCGAGGTTCCATTCCGGCTTGCTGACAAGCATCAATTAAGAGGAACATATAAGGTTGATTTTCCCAGCAAGCCAATGAACAGAACCCCAGTAATTGACAGATCAATGATCAATGCTACATATAAGGGATTCATTGAGATTATATTGCAAAACAATGACTCCTCTATTCAAAACTTTCATCTGGATGGCTACTCCTTTTTTGTAGTTGGGTAAGAACCCCTTTTCCTTCCTTTTGTTATTAGAGTACAATGTTGTTTGTGATCACAGTTCATAAATTAATTTCTTGAATTCAGGATGGATTATGGTGATTGGTCAGAAAATTCTAGAGGTTCTTATAACAGGTGGGATGCAATATCTCGCTGCACAACTCAGGTAAGAAATTGTCACTATTTCTACAGTGAAGTTGTTTTTGCTTCTTTTTTTTTTTTTTTACTTATTTATTTTCCATGTTAATTTGATGAATTTTTCCAATGTTCATGCAAGCTAGAAGTTTTGATACCTAAAATTGGTATGCGATTTAGTCAGAAACTAAAAGAATAATTGATTTTCTGTATCTAGCCAATAAGTTGCATTTAGAACTTGTTAAATTTTTGAAGTATTTTTCATATGTTTCGCACATGAAGGCATAGAGTGAATTATATGAAAATGGTTGTTGCCACTTAACAGGTTTTTCCTGGAGGATGGACAGCGATCCTTATATCGCTTGACAACGTTGGATCATGGAATATGAGAGCAGAAAACCTGGACAGGTGGTATCTAGGTCAAGAAACTTATCTGAAGATTGTCAATCCGGAAGAGAACGGTGACACCGAGGTGGCTGCACCAGATAATGTTCTATATTGTGGTCCCCTCAAGAGCTTGCAGAAGTACATCATATTTCTCATGCTGCATTGACACTGTTTTAGTCCTTTTGTCTTCTCTCCTTAAACTTACTTTGTTTTTACCTGCAGGACGCATTCTACTTTTTCTGCAGCTTCTACTTTGGGACATAGCTTGAACCTTTTCACAGTGCTCCTGGGACTTTTTGCTATGATTTTTCTCTTCCTAGCTAGATAAGCTTTTCTGTTCTGCTGCTCCATTGGCATTTTTATAGTTCCCAAAAATGTAGTTATTGGATTAGTAGAAAGGTGGATTACTAACTTCTTTGTCTAAAGTACAACTGTTTTGTTTAGTTATTTCATGCTTTTTGTACACATTTTTCTTTGTTTAGATGCCTATCACCAAAAGCTCATTGAAGGGCTAGTTGGGTTTGGTCAGCTTTATATCATGGTATACAAATTATGGGTTATTCAAATTGAGTGAATCCATACATGTATTGCACCCAAATTTGGGTGCATCCTTTGTTAGAAATGAAAATTGCTCAAAGGAATGCGGTTTCACATGCATTTTAATTGCTCAAAGAAAGTTATTTTATTGTAGAAATTGGTTCAATTAACGTGATTTGACAACTACGTTTTAATTATTTCTTTTTGAGTGTAATAATCATCTAACATAAGGTTATTCCAACTTAATTAATGATATGAAGTTCAAGTCATGTAGTTTATTTAAATATTCAAAAGTCGTACCAAAAATATTTTTTGAACATGTTTGATTGACATTAATGATTTTTTTAAAAAAAGAATTAAAAAAATAATAGTTAAAGAAATGTGTATGAACATGTTTGATTGGCATTAATGATTTTTAAAAAATTAAAAGAATTTTTAAAAATAATAGTTGAAGATATATATGGAAAATAGTGTCGGAAATAGGTAGTAGTTATTGTATAAAATAACTTTCATATATTTTAAAAAGCTTGTGAATGTTGTCATAAGTTTATGTTGTTGTGAATATTTATTTTAAAAAACTTGCATTAACTTTGAAAATGTGATATTATTAAGTTCATTTTCTTGAAAATAATGTGTTACCTTAAAACAAATCCAATTTAAGTATAACTTTTTTTTTTATGACATATGAAATGAAAGGAGCAATAACTTTTTTTTTTTTTATAGAATATTAAGGTCGGAGTGCATTAAAAATCACGTTAGGGATACAATAGCAACATTTTTCAATGTAAGTTTTTCATTTTGAATTTCTTAATCAATGTCATGACAATTTGATTTTGTCAGCATTCTTCTTAAAAAAAATCTCCGTAAAAGGTAATTATTCAAATCGAACGTTTTCAAACAAATTAAGAGGTTAAGTTGGGATTCTAATATAATGTGGAAATAATTCACACATAAAAAATGGAAATAATTCAAGTAGTGATATTCTCACTTTATGATTCTCTTTTATTTTAGTTTTTATTGTATCCATTTATGAATATTGATTAAAGTGGCTTGAATTTAAGATCTATGGCCATTTTTCCCTATTGACAATGGCCAAGGATAGATGATTTAGTCAGTAGTTGACATTTTTCCTATTTTAGGGATCCAAGATCAAGAAGGAGTGCAAACACAATATCCACAACAAGAAATTAGATAGTTATACTAACTTTTATATCTTAGGATTTTTTTAAAGGAGGATTAGCAAAGGGCAATCATTAAACATACATCCCATAATTATTAAATGATTTAAATAACTTTTTTTCTCTATAAAATAAGATTTTTTTTTAAATTTTAGTCCTTTAAACTTTTTTCTTTTTTGATTTTAGTTCTATTAAAGTTTAATTCTTTTTTTATCTTTTTATTTTTAGTATATGTTGTCAAGTAATAATATTAATTGGTGACATATCAATGATATTGGCAATCTATTGACTTGCCAATCATCAAAAGTTTGATAGGACAATTATTTTTTTTAAATCACACATTAACTTGACTGATGTAATTAATAATTTTAAACATAAAGGCTATGTTTGATAAGACATTTCAATTAGTTTTTATCTTTTTACTAGCTGAAAAATGTATTTAACAGTTTAGTAAACAAGGTTTTTAATAGCTTTTAGCATTTTTTGAGACGCTACTTAAAGTAACATTTTTTAAAATATTAGCTTCTAGTTTTTTTTTTTTTATATTTTCTTCTATTTTTATCCTCAATATATTTATCCAATTTCCTAGTTTTCCCTTTTAAATAGATTATGATTTTATGAATTTTTTTCTGTCATTTTACACTTTTCAACTACTTCAACAACTAGTTTAACGAAAACTTATAATTTGATAAGTTAACTTTTCAGATTTCAGCTAACTTTTTAGTTAGTTTTGTAACATAACCATAGGATTTTTAAAAATAGTTTATAAAAGATAAATTACGCATGTCTACCTTGTCAAACTCCTTGATAAATTAAGTGACAAGTCAATGAATTGCAAACGTTTTTGTTACATCATCATTAACACTATTACTTACAAATACTAAAAGAAAACAAAGAAAACAAAAGACTTAAATATGTTTTTGTACTCTCAAATCTTGTTCATTGTTGTTTTTGGTCTTTTGAATTTAAATTTACTTTTTTAGGTTCACCAATTTAAAAAACTGCTCCTTTTAGTCCTTCTTGAATGAATTTTAGCATTTTAAATTGCATATTTTGTGGTAATTTTTAACTATGGGAAGGACTAAAAAAACATTTTGAAATTGAGGGACTAAAAAATTTCCCTATGACCCCAAGGAGAATATGGTAGCTACTACTTGTTTTATGGCAGAAACACAACTATCACGACAACCGACAATTGGACAACCCCAACCTGTTGGAGTTCCTTCCCCCAATTTGAGTGAAGATCATGGGGACACCATTGAGTTCTAAGAGAAGAAATTATGAATATGTAAAGAAGACATTTTGAGGACATAATGACATTGCAATAAGAAAATGCTGAGGTAAGAGGACAACATCAGGCAGAACCCCCACCTAAGAGAGATATCCCTCAATCGTGCTACCCTCAATGTGGAAAGAAGTTGCTTTGGATGAGTATGACGACTCACTGACCTGGATGACCATATTGATATGTATGTTGCGCAAGTTAGAGAATAAGGGCTTCATATTGTGCTTGATTATTAGAGGCTTTGAAACTGAATTTGGGGGACTACTCCAGCGTCACTTGGTGTGTTCGTCTAATAAGGTCCGCCCTTGGTGAGCTCCTCTGTTTCCAAGTCTTGCCCTAGCGAAAATCTAAGGTATGCGAGGTCTACCCTTGACAGGCTCTTCTATACCTAAACTTTATCTTTGCAGGAATACAAGTTTGTAGGAACACAAGAAACCCAAGGTTCGCCCTTGGTAAGCTTTCCTACAAAAACCCAAGGCACGCCCCGGGTAAACTCATTCCTTTGGAACTACGACGAGCATAGCCAAAGTTTCAGTCAATTGTCACAAGGCAAAACGAGATGCCAACCGACTGGTCAAGAAGACCTTCAATCAGGTAGAAGTCAAACTAACTCCTCACATGCCTCAGGGGAGAAGCTCTGCAAAGCAAAAGGAAACATCACCAATATGGGCAACAAGACCTTTAACCAGGTTGAAATCAAACCTGAGAGGATCTCATGTCATCTAGCTCTCTATTTCATACAAAGCCGTCACAGCCTTGCTTCCTACGTCGCCAAGATCTCACTCTCATCAAGGCGGCCTATCCTTACTACCACAAGAAATGGAGCATTGTATAGACAAAAGGCAACATACAAGACATACAATAGAGCAAAATTTCGTCAACAAATGAAAGCATATGCATTAAAGAGAAATACTCATTGTCAAAATTACATAGCCATTATGGCCCAAAATCCAGTAAAGAAAAACAAAGAAAAAAAGACCTAAACACTTGCCCCATTGCCCTGCTCCTCTCCAACATCCTCCTTCGCAGCAGCTATTGCCTTTTCGTCAAGCAGTACACTGTCCTTCACTCCTTGAATGGGTCAAAAAGACCCAAGTCAAGATCCTTGGTGAAGAACCGGACCTATTTGATGGCCTTGTAAAACTCATTTTCATGCTGCTCCACAGTGATGTAATGTCTACAACCATTAGACATTAGGTTTCCCAAATCTACCTTGCAATAGAACCCACTCTTCAATCAAACTTCAAGAACACACAAATTTCCAGCAATTCTTGGAATTTGGGCTGTTTAGAAGCTTTTAATTGCAGAAATGGAAGATGGAAGAGAGATTAAGAATGACAATGGATGGCACCATGGAAAAGGATTTCCAATAAGCCTAGGAAGAATCACCACAATAGCATTGTGAAGCCATTGATAAGACTCAAGAAGTTCTTGAACAAGAACAAGAGAGAAACTCTCACAACAATTTTCAGAATTGTATTAATGAACCAAAGTTCTTTTTACAATTATTTTGTGAGTGGTTTATATAGACCACGAATTAACAAGATAAATGACATTAAATGTAATGTAAATGCAAATTGAAATGAAGCTCAAATGTAGCTTGAAGTGCAAGCTTTCTTTAAAATGACCCTTGGCTTCTAAGTTTCGCGCTTCTGTAGAGTTTACTGATTTAATCGATTATTTCGTCCATGTAATCGATTATTTAACCTAAATAATCGATTACTTGGTTTGGTAATCGATTATTTTGCCCTTATCCTTCCTGGAAACTGTTATATGAACAAAATAATCGATTAATTTGACATGCAATCGATTAAAATAGAGCTATTTACATTTTTAGGCTGATTTAATCGATTACATGATGCTTTTAATCGATTACAGGAATCAAAAGATGCTTTTAATCTGTTATAGGATGCTTTTAATATGTTAAAACAAACAACACTCCTTTTGTGTTTCCACTACTTTTGTGGGATTCTTCTTGCTTTTCCAAGAGATACAAGTTATTTTTGATGTGGTTAATAACCTAGGTGGCAGGGTAATGAAGTTAAAAAGAAATTCCATGTCTATTAAAAGAATGCATGCAAAACTAAAGCAAAAATATAGAAAAGATATGATCATGCAAACAAATTATTTGTTTTTAACACTTCCACCAGAATAATATAAAAAATAATGAGAATGGCAGGAATATGGGGGAATGAATGAAGGAAAGAAGACAACCATCACATTTGAAAAAAGAGAGTTCTCTATTCCTAGAATTGGAAGAGAAAAGTCTTTTCTATAATTCTGGTGAAAGCCTTATCTTTAGCATCTATCATCCCATAGATTCATGAGAATAAGGGAATAAACAAATTATTATAATCTCTACACTTTTGTGGTAGTTGCTTCTGGAGGAAAAACAACAAAAATCATTTTCAACAGTGAGCAAAAAGATTTGCCAGCATCTAAAAGTTTATGCTTGAAACATGGTTCAAGAATCTGGGAGGAAAAACAATTACCCACTATAAAAAACGAATCATTGAGTAAATAAATAAATAAATAAAACAAAAGGTAATGACAGGCCTACTTGAGAAATTTGGTTGATGTTATTTCTTATGAACAAGTGAGGTTGTTTCTCTAAAACTTTGTTCATGACATCTAAACCCTGTGCTAGTGCAGTGGATGGATCCTTTGCTTGAGATGGGTGTATACTCTTCAGGACACATTTTCCTTAATATTTTCAATGATCCAGCTGATTTATCAAATTCATAATTCACTTGAAATTGAAAAGATAAGTCAGTGATGTCAGTTGAAATCGTATATTGGAACTTGAACCAATACATTGTGAACTAAACTTTCACTAGTTCAATGACTGATTTAGTTTTTTTTTTTTTTTTAAATATTGGTTAGTATAAAGTATAAACAATATGTGCATGTGTATTTCTTCATCGTTGAACCTTACATCCAGGGAGTAAAAGGTGCATACAACTTAGCATTTTTCATTCAAATATTATGCCCTGTGTATAAGAGGAGCACCAAGAATACTTAACATTCGTAGAGGTTGTGCTCTGAAAAATATCAAATGTAAAAAACGATAAGATCACTTACAATTATCAACACCAATAGCACGTTCTTGGTCAAATCCATACCATTGCCTCATTCCAGCACCAACATCCGAAGATACAAAGTATTGTTTATGCATATCCTAAGAATACTCGGTACCTTCCAGTAGGGAAATTCAAGTAAGCTTTTCAACATGATAAAGGTAGTAGTGACAAAAAAAAAGGCTAGTAGATTTGGATAAATAGGCATACAAGACATGAACACAACCAACTTACCCAACAGATTCAATCTCCGGAGGCCCAAAATCTGCAATACCAGTGTAACAAGTATAGCCAGAGTAAGTAGCTTCTGTTTGGCCAAATAACATGAACCCATACAGGGTCATAAGAGGGGCCATTTTTCCAAGTAAGTATCCATTAGGGTTTCGCCAACTCAATCCTTCCCTGAATGGTGGTGCCTTTAAAGGAAGGGTCGCAGAACATGAAGTAGAGGTAGTACATGTTGGTGGTGTTGATCTCGAGGGTTACGACATCCATGTGGACTTGTTCCCTGGTACTTTCGAAGAAATTATTGATGTGTTTGGGGAGTTTGTTTTTGTCCAGGTTCTTCTGGATGATGAAATAGAGTGAAACCCTAATTGTATCCCTAACTAAGTAAGTGAGTAACCTGATGAAGGATTTGGCGAAGAGGGCTTCGCTATCGCCGTGGAAGAAGAATGCGTCAGAGCGATGAGTGTAAGGTTCGTTGGAGTAGTCGTGGAAGGAAATAATGAGTGAATATAAAAAAATTGGGGGCAGAGGGGCTGAGGCCGTCGAGGTGGGTGAGGTTTGGAGGAAAGTGAGAAGGCGGATGCAAGGGAGTGAAGGGACAGATTTAAAAATTGAACGGAAAGCGATAAAAAGCCAATAAAGACGGTTTGTGTAAAAACATAGTCATATAGTAATGCTTCTAAGACGGTTTTCGCAAAATAGTTTTAGAATGGTAGTTTCTAAGATGGTTTTTGCGAAACCATCTTAAATTATTTGTACTTATTTGCAAAAATGCCACCGCGTGTCTTTCTAAGACGGTTCTTCATCAACCGACGTAGTATCACCGTCGTAAAAAATACTTTTTGTAGTAGTGCCCTAAAATCTCATTCCCCGAAAGATCAATAAAATCATAGAACAAAGTCTTCGAAGGCTTGAAATCCTCTAGCCTCATCTTTATTTCGCAGTTTACGAGCTTGAGAGAGAATATTATTGAAAATTGTTGTTCGACAAGTCCAACGATTCGATTCCCTTCACGTTCATCTCGGGGAACAAGTCCACCAGGACGTTGTTGGAGAGGTTAAGGTTGAAGATTTTTGTCAGGTTCTTGAAATTCGTGGGCACCGTTCCCGAAAACTTGTTCCACGATAGGTCCAGCGTGTCCAGCGCCTTGAATTTTGCGAGAAAATCTAGGATTTCCCGGAAAGTGAGTTGTGCCCTAGCTCCAAGTTGGTTAGTTTCGACGCCAGGGTGGAAATCAAGTTCGGGATTTTCCCAAAAAAATTATTCTGAGAAAGTTTGTGAATCCGAAGGACCGTGAAAGACGAGAAAAAATCCAGTATTGTACCTTCGAGTTGGTTTCCTTCTAGACTCAAATAGGTTAAATTTGTTGGGAATGTTCTTTATACAAAAGTTATGTTATTTGGCTTAAGTGTATGGCTAGGGCCCAAGAGACCTACGTTTA
The DNA here is from genome assembly GCA_007407185.1 of Glycine tomentella. NCBI lineage: Eukaryota > Viridiplantae > Streptophyta > Magnoliopsida > Fabales > Fabaceae > Glycine > Glycine tomentella. The sequence continues at coordinate 75,052 of PYAF01004093.1, read as the reverse complement.
GGTTTTTTACCTATATATTAATCCTATCTGCTCTAGACAAGAAGAACTGTTGTCGTGATCTATCTGAAATAGAAAAGTGCCCACACATTTTTCCTCTCCCTTATTCAAGAATAGTATAAAAGATTTGTCATTCGTAATTGATTGAGGTGGTCAAGAGAGGACTCACCAAAGTAAAAAAAGGAGATTGCATTCATGCTTCAAGAGGCAATTATCTCCTTTTGATTAGAAAGACAAAGATGATCTTATAACATTTAAACGTACTAGGTCCAATGCGCTTCCGCATATTCTTAGGAATCCTTCAATTGGTATTAGAGCCTAGGTTGTACGTTTGATGTTGATCTAGTCTTTTATGTGATATGGCACATAGGGTTCTGTATTTATGTTGGATTACACATATGCTATGTTTTTTTTATAATTTTTTTCATAAGATGTATGATTTTATAAAATATGTGTTTTAATTCATGGTAGAACATTTTAATGTATTTCTTTTGGATATGTAACAAGGAGTCTAGTCCCTTATGATCAAGTTTCCTCCTTGATTTTTTCTTTTTGTTTAGCGATTTTATTGTTGTAAGAGAGAAAAGTTCAATTTTTGTATCCAAAAGATGTATATTCGTTACTGTTTGAATCTGTTCGTGACTATCCGAAGCTTTTATGGAAAGTCCGAGGTCATAGTGTGAAAGAGGACTGATGTGTTGCAAACACATCTTGTTTTTTAGTCTAGTTTTAGGTTAGAATTTGATTAAATACTTAGGTAAATAGCTTAGAATTAGTTGAGTTTAGTATTTTATTGTTTAAATCTAATTTCAATACCAATTGTGCAATTTCAGGTCAAAAGAGGAGAATAAATAATAAATGAAGCAAGTTCTGGAGTGTCACGCGTG
>PYAF01004093.1:52157-64287 GCA_007407185.1 Glycine tomentella | reverse complement strand
ATTCGTGTAATGACGTTTTAGATTAATCTTCGCTTAGTTGATTAATCTGGACTGATGAGAATTAAGTAGAACAAATTATCTTTCGTGAACCAAGGAAATTAGAGGCGCAATCTGTTCTAAGGGTCTGACTTGTTTTTAATCACTGCGTTTAATTACTAATTCTGTTTTATTTTATATATTCGCCAAAATTCTTTCAAAACCCCCCCCAACACATTTTCAATCCCTTAAACATTGACAATTGATCCTTGAGAGACGACCTAGGAGTCACTTTCCTAGTACTACATTTTAAAATCAAATTAAATTTGGTTGCGTACGACCGCGATCATTAATCGTTTAACTATTTTTATAATCGACTAGATCTGTTTTAACTGTCAAAAATTATAAATACCCCTATGTGTTTTCTTTTTAATAGACTCTTGATTCGTTCATATTTTGGAGAAAATATTTCAAGATAGTCTTCTAAAAGAATAACAGTGTAATTAGTTTGAAGATTGATGTTGATCAAAGAATCTCTCATTTTACAATTATGAATTGATAAACTTGTGAAGAAATATTGAAGATTAAAGATCTACACATTTTAGATGTATTCAAATTTTTATCTTTTATTCTTTTAGATTGTGGTCTTTGGTTAAGGTTACCAGAGATGTTAGAGAATTGATAGAGTTTCAATTCTAGATCTTTTCTTATAGGGTCCAAGAGAAAAATTTGATTTCTATTAGAGAATTTTGTGTGCATAGTGTTTGTACTTGTTCTCTCTCTATATAGTAAAAGTTCTAAGAGGACTTAGAACAACTGGATGTAGGTCTGAATTGGACTGAACCAGCATAAACTCTTGTGTATTTCTTTTATTCTCTATAACTCTTGAGTTTTGTAATCATCTTAGGAGTGGAATTGATCTGAAGGGTCATCATAATAGTTTATGTTTTCTAAAGATCTTTTGAATAAACTTTGAGATTGATTTAAAAGAGTGTTTTTAATCGGTATTAAGAACAAATTGGTAAAGATTTTGAAAGAATCTATTTGCCTTATCCAACACCAACAACATAGATCAGGTGTGGTTGTGTAGCATGAAAATTACATGTAATGTGATCAAACATGTCTATTTTCAACTAGTCTTACTTTAATTACTTTAGTAAGACCATTGCTATAGTATAATCTAACAGAGTGAAGCACTATAATTGGAAACTAAATAACTTTATTTCTAATCAAATAAATATCATAAATCATAAGTATTTTACATTAAACAAAACAAAATACAAACTCCCACTATACTGAAATATCCTCAATCATGGCAACTCCCATATGAGCAATGTGCTCATGAAAGACCATGGATGGTAATCCTTTTGTAAGTGGATCTGCTATTATGGAGTTTTTCCCTATGTGTTCAATGAATATTTGTCTACTCTACACTTTTTCTTTCACAACTAGGAACTTGATATCAATGTGATTTGACCTAGATGAACTCTTGTTATTATTGGAATATAAAACTACTAATTTATTGCAACAATATAAATTTAGGGGTCTATATATGTTTCCCAATATGCGTAGTGAAAATAATAGGAATACTTCACAACAACCAAAAGGGGGGGTGAATTGGTTGAACCTTGGTATTTTAAAATCAAATTCAAATAAGAGTTTCAGGATCTTTATCACTTTTAAAACCAAGAAACCTTTTTACTCAATCAAATAGCTCAGTCCAAGAATCAATAGATCAAAATAAAACTTGTTGAACAATGAATGTGATTCAAAGAATTAAAGACAATGAATATGATGAGAATAGAGATATAGAAATAAGAACACAAGCAATTTATACTGGTTCACTTCAAATCATGAAGCTACATCCAGTTTCTTCTAATTCACACTCAAGTAGAGTTCCACTATTATAAAATATTCTTACAAGCTTTTACAAGAACCTCCCCTTTATCAACCCTAGATAAAAAACAGAAATCCAAAACCCTGTTAGACTTTTAGGGGAAAGATCCAGAGAACACTACTCTGATCTTTAAGCTAGAGAACCCTTCTCTAGTCCTAAGCTTTAAGAACCCAATTACAATAGTCAATTACAACACAATTTGTAAACAAAATTACAATCAATGAGTTAAGGAAAGAAACAACCTAATGATCCAGTGAATGACATGCACATGAATGAACAATTCAGGTTGAAAGACAAAAACAATCTCAAAACATCTTCTTCCTTAACCTTTGAAAGAATCTTCTTGCTTTAAAAAATCACTGAAAAACCCATGAATGTTTTAGTATAAGCAAGAACTCATAGAACCCAGAAAAATCACTTAGAAAGTGTTTAGAAAGCTTGTGTATGCTCAAAATATGAATTGATCAAGTTACAAAACAAGCTGAGCCAATGTTCTATTTATAACAAACTTTTGTAACTGTCAATAATCGATTAAACGCGCCGTATAATCGATTATTTAACTCATGTAATCGATTAAATCAATCTGGTAATCGATTAAAGTGTTCAACACAATTTCTGGACATGAGCAACGAACAAAATAATCGATTATTCCGTCTTGTAATCGATTAAGACAGGAAGCTTCAAAATATCAAAATACACTATGTAATCGATTACGAATTCTAGTAATTGATTAAACCAGGAAGCTTTATAAAACAGAATGAACTATGTAATCGATTACGATATGTGGTAATCGATTAATGCAACAAATTTTGTAAACATATACACATAGTGTAATCGATTACTAAATTTGGTAATCGATTAAGACAGGAAGATGGCTTTTTCATTTTAGCCTGTGTAATCGATTACTATTTTTCCAGCACTGCTTGAAATCATGTATAGCAATGTAATCGATTACTACCCATTGGTAATCGATTAAAGTGTTCATCAAAGCAGTTTATATGAAAACAAAGGTCAAATAATCGATTATTCCGATAGGTAATCGATTACATTGCTCTTGAAAGGTTTTCCAGAATGAACTAAGAACAAAATAATCGATTATACCTTTAAGGTAATCGATTACAACAATACAAAAACCATTTTTGCAAAAACCTTTGATTCAAATTAAAATCTTAGTTAAATGTTAAAAGCTTTGTTTGATTTTCATGAAAAACACTTAGTAAATCAATGAATGAATGAATGAATGCATGAATCAATTAGATAGCTTTCCTTTTACATAAAATTCCAACAAGTCTTCAAGCATGTTCAAAGCTCAAAGCTAATCTTGTATCAAAGACTTCAAATCTTCATGAAGCTCCCCATGTATTCAACACGCAGCCCAGTGACAAAATTTTGCGACCATATTCCATGTTTGGATGCCTCAAAACATGCTATAAATTTTTTCTCCATGGTGGAAGTAGCCACAAGTGTTTGTTTGACACTTTTCCATGAAATGGCTCGTCCTGCCAATTAAGAAAATGTAGCACGAAGTGGATCTTTTACTATCTTGACATCTAGTATAATCAAAATTAGAATATCCTGTGATCTCCAATTGATCTAATCTATGATAGTGAGCATTTAATCTTTTGTTCTTTTTAGATAGCGCATAACCTGCATAGCTGCCACCCAATGATCGATTCTGAGATTACTTAAATATCTACCTAGCATACCGATAATATACGCAATATCTAGATGTGTACAAACTTGGGCATACATAAGACTCCCAACAACTTTACATTAAATTTTAATATTAATTCATTAAAAAACTACAGTAACACTACACATATGCAATGTATCACACTAAAATTCTGTTCAATTGAATTTCCTTTTCCACCATTATATGTTTTTCACATATGCAAAATCCTTAATGGGAATAAGTAGAATAATGGAAAAAAAAAACAATTCATGAAATTCTTGGCATACAACTCTACATTGATCACTCTTGTCCCCTATCACTTCCTAAAATCTTATCTCATTAAATGCATGTCCATTGGCATGTGACCATTCAATAGAGCTGATAATGTTAATTATTATTCAACAATCACTGTTAGATATCAGTGCCACCCAATCTGTAGTGTCTCAAGTGAGTCTGTGACATAACAAGGGACATGATCACCTCCTAGATCAAAATTACAGACACAAACAAAAATCAAGAACTGCCACCAAGGATTGAATCATTATAAATTTACTTTAAAAGTAAACGCACCAACAGATCCAGACATTAACATATTTTGGATTCACGACATTCATCAGCATACACCTCAAATAGGAACCAGTTTCAATATATTACCAGTATTATCAAAACTTATTATGCACATATTCAGTTGAAAACAATTTTCCAACCAAAGTCAATTTATGATCATTGAACCCAATAAGTAAAAACAGTAAAATGATTGATCTTTGTAACTAACTCCTTCCTTGAAAAGCACTGAAGCATCCAAACATCAACCATAATAATCAATAAACCTAAAACAAGAATATTCTTTCTTCAATCCTAATTTCACAGGAAATATCAACAAAGTATACTACAGGAGATGCAACAAAACTAGAAAAACACTGTACATCCTTGATTTCTTATGTCAACTTTTTTCTTTCACTTTCATTATGTGCCTCACGCTTTTCCAATTCAACTTTCCGCAGCTCAAGCTCGTTTTTCTGAGATTCCAGTTGCAATTTAAGCTTTTCATGATCAGTAAAAATTTAATGCTCTGACAATTTCAAAAGAGTCCCCAACAATTGAAGGAAGTGGAACGACAAGTGGCCCCCACCTAGAAAAAAGGCCAGGCGTCCACTAAGATTGGAGAAACCAATAAGAAATTTGTGTTTCGTGACACCCAACTAAAAGGATTGGGGAAATCCAAACATTCTTCCCAAGTGGCCCAGAAAAATCCCAAAGTTCTATTGGCAAGAACTCACAAAGAGGTAAGGAAGGTGAGTTGCGTATAGGAGGAATCATGAAAGATAGGGCCTTGACACCCGAAGGCATGTGAGAAGAAAAACAAAAATTTTTCATGCGGAAACACACATACCACATAAGAATCATTCTTTAGGACATAGATGTTACCTTGTTTATATTCGAAACTTGATGATCAAGGATTGTGATGACCCTGGAGTCTGGCGCAATTAGTGCCAGTGTGGCGCGAGTAGCACCGGAGGTTTTGCTAGTTGGCGCGAGTAGCGCCAGTGTGGCGCGGTTAGCGCCATACATACTGGAGATCGGCGCGAGTAGCGCTAGAGCAGTGCGAGTAGCGCCAGAAGTGCTCCAGAAGGCCTGTCCCTGAAGGTTTTGGCACGAGTAGCACCAGGTGGACGCGAGTAGTGCCACATGCCCTAGGAGTTGGGGCGAGTGGCGCCGTGGTGGCGCGGTTAGCGCCATATGTTCTGGAAGGTGGCGCAGTCAGCGCGGGAGCTCGGGTAGGCCAGGTATAAAAGGGTCATTTACACGTTTTTGAAGGGAAAAAACCCTTTCTTCTTCTTCCTCTGAGCCATTTCCGCCATTGGAGCCTAGGGAAACTTCTTATCTTCACCATAGTTCATCAAAACATTTTCCTCCAAACACGAAACTTTTAGGGAATCCCCTTATGAGCTAGAATCCTTCATCACATTTCCTTAAAAACCTTTAAACGGAGAAATCCCTTTCTCTAGGGAACTTCAAAAACTCGAGTTTCGGCGAGGAAAGGAGGCGATTCACGGACACCCAAGCTTGGGGGAGTAGTTCTTTAGCCTTCCTTGTCATCTTAGAGGTAAGAAACTCGAGTTTTACCGTTTAATTTGTGAGATTGATTTTGGGATGAATAGTGACCCTTTTGAGCTACAGCTGAAATTAGCCTTGAGTCCCTTAGAAAAGTATGTTTAGAATGTTGTTGTGATGAAGGATTAGCTTTCAAATGTTAGTTTCATGAACTTTGATTCTTGGCTCTAAGGTATGCATATGTATCTAGTATGTTGGGTTATTGTTGATGGTACAACATGCATGAGCCTTGATAATGGTTTGTATGTGCTTGAGAGGCTTTAGGAACAGTGTTTTGTGTGAAAGAAACCGTTCAAGCCACGTTCTATAATATTGAGTATTTGGCCTGTATAGAGCTTTGAGCTCTTTGTTTTGGCTTGCATCGAGTCTTGTGGAGACTCTAGTGCCGTGGCTAGGTCGAGATAGACCTCTGAGGGTCCATGTTTTGTCCAGTGATTGGACTAGCTTTGATAACTTTAAGATAGTGGACTTAAGGGTTTATTTGGAAAGGAAGGATGTTCCTTTCATCTGTAACGGTTGAGTACCGTTGTTGTGTGCCTTGTATGGTTGATTTGGGTTTTGATTTGAGCTTATATGCCTTGTATAGGGCATGACACCGAGGGTGTCAGTGGCGTAGACCACCGTTTAGGGACTGAACCGCAAAGCACGGCTTTGTCAGGTAAGTTCTTGGTTCCTTGGGGATGTTTCCCACTGTTGTGTTCCACCATTCTCCGAGGGAGTGATGGTTGCATTCATGATGCATGCATTAAATGGTTGTTACTTGCTCATAATGATATGTATGCATGATTCTATGCCATGTATGTATGGATACCTGTTGATTAAATCTTCTGGCCAGTTAGATAGATATGGACCTCCCTAGGAGAAGAGCACGCCTCCTAGTTTGGTTTGCTCACGTCAAGGGTGATGATGATCCCTTAAGACCGAGAGATAGGTGGTCCCGTCGCGGTTGAAGCCTATTCTCGGAAGTGTCATATACGTGCGTCCATGCGTAAGGAGTAGCTCCCGATGGGATGGCACGGGTGTGAGTTCCGGTTTCACACTGAGGACTGAGAGTCCTGATGTTGATGATGATGCATCGTGGCAGCGTAGTTCCACAAATATACATTAGAGCTAGCTGATTGGTTGTATATTGTTATGAGGGCCGGGAGACCATTGTTTGTGATGCCTTGATGACGTGTGTCATGGAAAGTGAGCCAGGGTGGAGGAGATGCCTCCAAGGACCCTGAGCTTACTGAGATGTGTATCTCACCCGGTGTGGGGATTATGTTTTGCAGGTGACTCTGATACCAGAGGTGATGGTTCCCAGGGCAGAAGGCCCCAGTAGGGACAGCTGTGCAGCTACTTGTGAGCTGGGAGGCTCATTTTGTATATTTTGATATACCTTGTACGCCTGTAGAGGGAAGATATATGTGTGTGTGCACATATTGTGTTTATGTTATGTTGAGTACATGGACTGTATACTTTGTATGCCCTCGTGTGAGGAAGTGATCTTAGAGATCAGAGCACTCGGTGCTTATTCTTTTGTATAGACACTGTGAGTGTCAGCTGATGTGTATATGTATATATATACCTTTGTTTACCTCCTAATATATCTGTAGGGATATTGTTTATGCATATGCCATGGTTTTATTGTGTTGTTTTGGATCAATGAGGCTGAATATAGTCATGATTTGTACTTAACGCGAACCATACATAATGAATCAAGAAATACGGTTTCGAAATCGCTTCCGCGGCTTTTTAATTAAAGTAATCATGTGCTTATTTGATATAATATATGTTAATACACCGGATGCATATGGGGTGTTACAAATATAGGCTTGAAGATACAAGCCCTCTAACGTTGATCCACACCACTTCTTGTCAAGACTCAAGAACACTTCTTGAAGGCCACCAACAAACACCAATGGAGGCAGGCTAGGCGCACCAATGGAGAGAAAGAAGGTTAGGTTTCAAAGTGTTTTACTTATCTAAGAGACTCACCAATAGATGATATTGGTGGCTGGATTTTCTTTCAAAACTCACACTAAAGGGGCATGTGAAAAGGAGGAAGATAGATAGGGTTTTTTTTTTTTCAAAAACTACTAAAGAACTATGATCATAATATCACACTTTATAGAAGAGTTTGAGTCCAATTTTTTTAACCAACAAATCTGATTATGGAGCTCCCACACGTGAAGATAAAGTGGAGTTGTTGTATTTCAAAAATTGCCAACAACCTCCCATCTTATCCTCCTAAGACCAAGTCAATTACTTGAGATTTATTTTGCCAAATAATAATTAAATATCCAGCCATATGTAACACCCCAATAATCAGCCCTCAAACTTCTTCCTAAAATCTAGGACATGATCATGATAAGATGCTAGTTGAATTCAAATTCAAATCTAGCTCTTATCTTCTCCATTTGATATGAAACTAACTACTATAGTTAATTCATATTTAAATTCAAAATTAAAATTATCAAATTTAAATATTAGATAATTAATTTAACTATTTAAATTAATTAATAATGTCTTGGACTATCCAAGCCTATTAACTCCATTTATGCGCCCCTCTCTCTTTAAGATAAGTGTCCAAACTCTTTCTTAGGCCAACAACCATTATTAGGCCCAAAACCTTTAATGCTATAATGTCATGACAATAAAGTGTTAGTGTGTGACCCATTAGGCCCAACATAGCCACTGACATAAATGAGTTTGGCCCAACAAGACCACTGCCCATTTAATGACAACACAGAGCACTAGCAATGCTTTGTTACCCCAGAACTAGTTAGGTAAATGACAAGATCATCCTATTAAATCTATTTGGTTTCCGTATGTATTTCCTTTCGTCTCGGTTACCTTCTCATAAAACCTAGGGTAAGGAAACGAATCAGCCCTTGTGGTCTAGGGTAAGCTTTAATACGAAATAGGGAGTCTCTAATTTTACTGACTCTAAAGACAAATCATCTCATGATTTCTTTTATTATGCATAGATTCCCGAGTCTCGTAAATGTCATCCCAATTTCTCCGGTTTACAGATAACCTAATCTCTCACAGAGATTTGACGAATTCCTTCAACTAGTCACCCTAGACTCGTGTTCTTTGAAGACATGCCCAAAGGTATACATATGTGTCTCCATGTTTCAGGCAGACGAGGTATACAATCAAAGCATGTCTTCTAGAACACAGTCTAGGTGAAAACTTCTAGTCTAAGGAAAGACACCCAAATAATAAGAGACTACTCTAATGATACTATCTGTGAGATTTCCTCATAGAGTCTCTTTGTGGGTCCGTTCAGTGCGAGCTATACCCTTATAGGTCCACCCACGACTTTAGCTAAGACATCCCCATGTCTGTAGCTCATGAGGTCTTTACCTTGTATCTGCATACAAGTAGATAAGCCGTGCTAGTCTTACCCGAGATCGCTGATCCCCATTCTCAGTGTCTCTAGACTAGGAACTTAAAATTTAGGAGTACACATCTGGCATCCTTGAATCCTTATGATCGTGATCCCATCACTGATATTCAAGAGATACCTATTCTATTCTAAGGGTTTTATCTAGTTACTCATATATTAATAATGATATTGAGACAGAATATGAAACAAGATAAAAAGCGCTTATAATTTATTCATGACAATATGAAAAATACATGTATGTCCTAATCTAATGAAAAGATTGTCTCTAGGACATCCATATACTAACAAATCAAACTTCAAGAAGCAATCTCAACCAATGATCAAGCATAAGGGTCAGGTGGGAAATGAGTTGTTGAATCATCTTGCACCTAACAATACTCACTAATTTCAGATTCACATGAAAATTTACACAATCCATGCACCAGTTCTACATCACATTCAAAAAATAACTAAAAACTTGAAAATATAAATAAATAAATGCCTACACACACATAAACAACGAGATAAACAATGTTGTTGAACTAACCTTGTTTGTTAAAGGCCTTTTAGGAGGCTTGTAACTTTTCTATGAAATCAAGAAAAGTATAACCACTAGCAAAAACACTTCGATAAACAAATGTCCTTCAAAACATAATATTTAAGGGACTGAGTCGAAGATATGCTTGACTCAGGGATGGTCAATGAGTTGGTTCAGTTCTTCGACCTGGACGCTGCGCGTCGGATCGGGTTTTGTATCAGAAAAGCGATTGGGGTTCCCGAGTTTGACCTGTTTTCTAATAAATACCCACCCTTGATGGGCCAAGGGCCGATGATCCTCTGCGAGAGCGTGCGTACGAGGAGGCAGTGAAGGAGATTAAGGATATAACATGTGTGAGTTGGCGGAGTGTCAAATAGGGAAGATCGAACGGTTGAAGCACGCCGGCTGGGACCTACGAAGCACGGGAACATGAAGGGGAGGAGTTTCCCGTGATGGTGCCAGGAGAGGCTGAGGTAGTGGAGGTGATGAGGGTTTGGAGGAAGTAGGGGGTGAGAGTCAGAGTTAGAGAGGTTTGGGGAAAGTGAGAAGGCTAGGGATTGAAGGGAGTGAAGGGATGGAGAGGAAGTGAAAAAAAAATTGAACGGTTATACAATGACGATTTTGTCTGAAAATCATTGTTGGTGGAAAGCGATAAAATGCCAATAAAGATGGTTTTTGTAAAAAACATAGTAAAATATTATTTTTATAGTAATGCTTCTAAGACGGTTTTGTAAAAACCGTCTTAGAATGACATCCTTCTAAAACGATTTTTGCAAAACCGTCATAGAATGGTAGTTTCTAAGATGATTTTTGCAAAATCGTTTTACATTGATTGTATTTATTTATAAAAATGTCACCACATATCTTTTTAAGACAATTTTTTTGTCAACAGACATAACATCACTATTGTAAAGTGTTTTTTTTAAGTAATGTAGGCAGAAATTGCCCTCGGCCTAATTCAAATACCTTGACAATTATGCTACCTAACATTTTAATTTTAATTTTTATTTTAATGTAATGTATTTGATCTCAACTCACATTTTAATGTTGTTTTCTAATATAAATCATACGTGTCTTATACAAGAAGTAACGTTATTTAGCTTGAAAACAGGAACTTAGTAAGATCAATTCTCTTAATTAGAATCTTTTATCGTATACAAATTTAATTTAAGAAAAATAATTAAATATATACCCACCTGTCAATTTTTTAACTTAGCTTAATTATAAACGATTCTGTCAATAACTAAAAGAAAACAATTACACATCAGAACTACGTTAAATACGCACCTTGTGAATAAAATCAATGTTTAAATAAAAAACAAATAGAAATTTACCCTGTGAGATCTAAGGATTACAACCTGATGAATAAAATATCAAATATAATCCGTACGCAGCTCACTTCTAGATAAGTCCAAGTTGTAGTAATCAAATGAGGCTGCGTTTGTTACATGGCTGCCGTTACCTTAAGATCGTGTGTGAAAGCAACTTTGAAATTATGTCGGCCAGGTAGGACCATTTTGGTTAATTAAGCACTAATCCAACATTATAAAATTAACTAAATCTGATTCACATAAGAGGAGTCCTGTTAATTAATTTCTTTTAGCTCAACTGTAACATAAATATTTTTATTTTTAACAATATTTTAACTAATAACAGAAAATATGTATTAATATAGTATGATGATCTGATTAACAGACAATTATCTTTTTCAAACATGTGATCAAATATCAAGTTTTGTAGGAAAACATTTATTAAGAGATATCAGTTTTTGAATAAATTTCAATCCCTTAAGGAAATAATATCTAATTTCGCAGTGAAAGTTACTTCACGTTCACCCAGAAAAAAAAAAAGAAAAGAAAAGAAAGAGAAATACCCTGTATGAATTTCTTAAAAATTGTATCAGAGCGTGTTCACAATGTCGGCTCTAACGAGTAGAGTCCTTTAACTTTTTTTTTTATTTATTATTATTAATAAAAAGAGAAAGCTACACTTGCACATGCGCCAGTTGAGACAAAGAAGACGTGTATTAAGCAGTCCATGCTTCAATGCCTGATTGGTGAATGGCAATGGCATTCCCATTCCCATTTCTTTTTCCCAAACCCAATAATTCCCTAGATTTTTGTTAACTAGACCCCACAACACAAGCCAACCTTTATTTATTTATGGCTTAAATAAGTTGTTGTCGTCTTTCTAAAATAGGATATTTTTATTTTAATCTTTCCTTAATCCTTTAAATATATTTTTTAATAATATTAACTTATTAAATAATATTAACATTAATTAATAATTTATTAATTTATCACATCATCAAAAAAATCTGACAAAGTAGTCAAATATAATTATTTTAAAACAATTTATGTAATTAAATTCTTCATTAATTAATACGAAAAACATAATTTACTAAAACAAAACTTAATGATATGAAAAATGAATGAACGATCAATGTCCATGTTACCATATCATTTAATATTGTTAATAAGTAACGAAGACTAAAACTAAAAAAAAAAGAATATTCAAAAGACAAACAAAAAATTTATATTTTATCGAAATAAAATA
>PYAF01004093.1:30330-52057 GCA_007407185.1 Glycine tomentella | reverse complement strand
AAAATATTTTCTAAACCAAAAACTTATTTAAAGCTTTATTTATTTATAAATTAAAATTATTATTTTATTTTAATTTAAATATATTTTTCATACTTATAAAATATCTCTTTTCATATTACTACCTAAATTACTTCTTTTTTTGTTTTGCTTTTGATACTTTAATATTTTTTATATTTTCAAACATTTCATTAATGTATATCCGTTAACTGATAACGTGCTAAATATAATATAATATTATTTTATTTTTAAAACAATAATACACAAATATTCACTTATTATAATTATTTTTTTAATATTTTTCTTTTTTTCTATTTTATTACTACATCATAAATTTTATAATATTTATTTATTTTTTTCCTCTGTTCACGTTTCTTATTGCATTGCATAATGGTGTTTATAAGATATTTTTCTTTTATTTTAGATAGACACGGACACGGGATGTGATTAAGGGATCCAGTACTCCTGTGACTCCGAAGACCCTCCTCCCTCTATATATTTATATCCAAATCTCCCTTCAATTCTCAATCTCTCAAACCAGAATTCAGAACCAAAACAGTTTCCATCTCTCTGACAAAATGACAACAATATCAAATTGCTCCCTTCTCTTTCTCCTCCTCTCCACCCTCCACATAGCCTCCACCCTCTCAACCTCGACCAACTTCATCAAGTCCTCCTGCAGCACCACCCAATACCCAGCCCTCTGCGTCCAGTCCCTCTCCGTCTACGCCTCCACCATCCAGCAAGACCCCCACGAGCTCGTCCAGACAGCCCTCTCCCTCTCCCTCAACCGCACCGAGGCCACCAAAACCTTCGTCGCAAAATGCAACAAATTCAAAGGCCTCAAACCGAGAGAATATGCTGCCTTGAAGGACTGCGCTGAGGAAATCAGTGACAGCGTCGACCGGCTCAGCCGGTCGCTGAAGGAACTCAAATTGTGTAAGGTGAAGGGTGAGGACTTCACGTGGCACATCAGCAACGTTGAGACGTGGGTGAGTTCGGCATTGACCGATGAGAGCACTTGCGGTGATGGGTTCGCCGGGAAGGCGCTGAATGGGAAGATTAAGGAGGCGATTAGGGCTAGGATGGTCAATGTTGCTCAGGTTACTAGCAATGCTCTCTCGCTTATTAATCAGTATGCTGCACAACACTAGGGGGAGTTGGGAAGAAAATTTCTTTTTTTTTTTTTTTTTCCGTTTTTTCATTTGAGGGAAAAAAAGAACAAACAGTTCTATGTGGTTGGTTAATGGTTAATTTTGTGTTTTTTGTGGTGTATGTAATTATGTAAGACTATATTGAGATATGGATCTTGTGTTGTTTCTGATCAAATGTGAAATATGAGTTCTGTTTTTGTATGATTTTCTTTGTTGCTCTTCTCTCTACCTTTGATTCAGGAAAGTAATGTTCCTTAGTCATGACTAACACATCTTTCTTTGCGCGTAAATCACAATTGATTTTGGATGAATGTCCATCAATTACTAGCATATTACTTAATTATGATTTGAGTTTTAGTAAAATTGTAACTTGTCCTCTAAAACTAGAATTTTTGTAATGCATTTGATTTAATTTCCAATGTACTGCAAATCTAATATACTCCTTATTAATCTCTTAAATCAGGATTTTAGTGCATTTGATTGTAATTTCCAATGGATTTTTATAAGGATTTGGCTACTAAAGTAAATAAAGGTAAAGAAAATGATTTCCATTATTTATAAGAAAATAAACGGTGCACATAATGTTGAGTGTTGATTTTCTCACAATTATTTGTTTTACTATCAGATTGTTTAAATACGTCGTTCGCTGTGTAGTCCTAGAGATTGTTTAATTGAGATTCAACAAAAAGTATATATATATAAAGAGATTGTTTGGAATTTACTGGTGAGAATTGTGTGAAGATTCTAAATATAAGACCCAAGTCCTACCACACCCAACCATAAATTATGGAAGAAAAAATGAAATCGAAGTCTAAAATTGTGAGCAATGAATACGGCAAAAGAAAAAAAAATCAACTAAAGTCTGAAATGATCAATTGTTCAGACGGACCCTCTACTCTACCCCACACCCCATCACACTAAAAACATAAATAATGTTACCTACTAAACCTACTCTGTCTTTATCTTTATAGTAGAATTGATATTATGAGCCTAAAATTTCTAGTTCTTAATTTCTATTAAAAATGTGATCATAAACTAGTGTTTAGTTTTTCTTAGAAGTAAAACTATTGAAATAAAGGAGGGTTTTTCCCGCTCTTTCTGGTTACATAGAATTAAATTGAAATGAGTAACCTATAACTTCATATTTCTATTGATAATTACGTTTACGAGCTTCGTTTTATCATCCAAAAAAGGCATTATGAAGTTTGATAAAAGTAGAATTGATGAATCATATATATATATATATATATATATTGACATTCATTACAAGTTTCGTTAATAATTTATTTTTTAATTTTTGAGTAAAAAAAAATAAGATAATAAGATAAATTTTAAAGTATATGATAAAAATATAAATCTTTGACAGTAATTACTAATTATAATTGTATTTACAGAAATACAGTTATATCATTTTTATTTTCTATTTATATTTGTACCTTTCTTATAAAACTTTGATAAGATGGGTTTATTAATTAATCGATTACACTTTGAATCAATTACGCTTTTGCATTGATTTTATTTACTTACCAATAAAAAAAATTAAGATATGTCTTCGGTGTTAATATAGTTCTTGTTTTAATTGTTCGCTTTATTTAGTTTTGATCGAAGATAAGATTTTGACGGTGTTAATTTAAAAATAGTTAATATTTAAAATTTAAAATATTAATTATAAAAGAAAAAATTCAGGTGACCGACCAGAAATTTTAAAAAATAAATTCAAATATTAAATAATCACCACGCCAAACGCGAAAAGCATGAGAAAATCCCCAAGGGACTGCTTAAATGGTTATAAACTTTTTTTTTATACATATATACAAATGGTTCTAAACTTCAAGTTTGATATAAATAGAACTGGAGAATCAAATGCCGAATAGCTAAAAACTTAATTAATTAATGTACTGGAGAAAATCAAACTTTTTTTAAAACTCAGCAATCACTTTATACGAAAAAATTAAAAATAAATATTGTATGTATGTGGATATTAAAATATGTATACGTACATAAAAAAAAAAATGTATACGGACGTACGTTAAAATGTTAACAATATTTTTGCTTTAGAGAAGTTTTTTTTTTTTTTTTTTTTCAACAAATTCCATAATCTCTTCCATAGACTCCATAACAGCATCGTCAATTTGCAAAATTTGTCTTCCTCCATGATAGAGCTCAGCTTAAAAATCATCTCTTGAAAAGATTCAACCAGACAACCACAGTAAGGTAAGGTTCAATAAATTGCCAAAAACCTGCAAACTCCCAAACTGATATGCTCTCTAGGCAAGTAAAAAATAATGGAACGAATTTTCCAGTGCATGCTGACTGATAAAGCACACAGCGCAGAACATGATATACCTCTTTCTTGCAGCCTTATTCGAATGGGAATACAATTTTTGCATGCTCTCCATAAAAATACTTTTATCTTCTTCGGAACATTCAAATTCCATATCATCATCCAATTACCTTCTACCTGATACTGTTCTTGAGTTCCATATCGCTCCATCACCAACCTGTAGGCTGATTTTACATAATAAAAGCCATCCTTCGAAAGCCTCCAGATTATAGTATCCTCATCGACCCCCTCCGTCAAAGGAATTCGCAGAACTTTTGAAATCATCTCCTGAGGAAGAACAACTTCAATAAACAATATGATCCCATCTACGAGTGTCTGGTACCATAAGGTCCTTTACTGTCAGAAACGCAACTGCATTGCTAGGAGCCTCTCCCATCACACAATGGTCATCCTCTCTTATCCATGGTTGAGATCAGACGTTAATACTACCCCCATCTCCTATTCCCCACCTGATTGCCATCTCTTAGAATATCTTGAGAAAACCAAATGCTACGCCATGTATAGCTTGGATTACGTCCAAGGGTGGAATCCAAGAAATCCAGAGTCTGAAAATATTTGGCTTTAAAGAGTTTGAAACCATCAGCATCGAGGTTGTCTAAAAATCTCCACCCTTGTTTCCCAAGCATCGCTAAGTTGAATCCGTGAATGTCTCGTAAATTCATTCCTCTCAATTCCTTTCTTGCTGTCAATTTTTTCTCATTTCATCCATTTCACTCTATTACAAGTAAAGAAATCGGAGATTTTAATAATTGTGTATATTCCTCATAGTCATAGAATGTACAGTGCCTATGCTTATATACACAAAAAAGAGAATCATTCTAGAAGCTAATTTGTTGTAACTAACTCTCCTATACAACCTCACGTATAAAAGGAATAAAAGCTCACTGCTAGAAAAAAGAGTTTTAACATCCGCACTTTAACATCGATTTTCTAAAAAACCGATGTTAATGAAAATGCGGTGGTAATTTTGTAATTATGTAGAGAAAGTTAATATCGGTTTTCTTAAAAACACATCAAAACTGATGTTAACTAGTCCTCGTTAACATCGGTTTTCTGAAAATACTTAAAAACTGATGTTAATATGACTAGTTAACATCAGTTCTTAAGTGTTTTCAGAAAACCGATGTTAACAACAAGCAGTTAACATCAGTTTTTATGTGTTTTTAGGAAAATCGATGTTAACTAGGGCTAGTTAACATCGGTTTTCATGTGTTTTTAAGAAAACCGATGTTAACAAGGACTAGTTAACATCGATTTTTTTAATGAAAATCGATGTTGTTCTTGTTATTATAAAACAAATCTGGGGCTCGAATTCATTTCCCTTCACTGACGCGCGCTTTTCTTTTGCATCTTCCTCAACCTCAGCTCTCATTCTCGGTGCTACTTACCGTTTACCTCAGCTCGTGCTTGTTGTCGTCTACCTCCGATCTCATTCCAGTAGCAGCTACGTCAATCTCGGTTTTCATTGTTGAAGCAAACCTCGCGTCTTCATTCGAGGTTAGTGTCAACGCATTTCTTGTGTTTTCGTTGTTGCCCAATAATGCTAATGTTGTATTGTGTTGTCACTGTTGTGTTGGGTATGGCTTTGCATTACCAATTTGCATGTGATGTATGGGTTCAATGTGTTATTGTTATGAATAGAACGAAGTTGCCCACTAAGTGCTTGATATAATGCCTACAAAATAAATAAATATGATTGTGACTGTTTGAGAAAAAAAGATGGCCAAGGCAGGGGAGTAGGAACGAAAATCACAAACCAATAAGTTCTCCATTTTCATATTGAACACAACTCCCATGTTTGTTGTTTACTGTCTAGGTTTAAGAATCTGTGATGGTTTTAATAGGCTGAGCCAAGCTACAATAAAAGAAGGTTTACTAGAACACATTTAACTGAGTGTTGTCACTTTATTACAATAAGTCAGATATTGGGCACTATTTTGATAGAGAATTGAAGTGGTTGATGATGTTAGGAGGAAAGAAAATGTGGTCTAGTCTAAGTGTTGGATTGTGAAAATGCTCATTTGTCTAAGGGCATTGGAGTTAGGTAAGGGAACCTTCTACTTACTTTCTTGTTTACTCAGTAGTAACTCATAAGTTTTTAACAGCTCTTGATACTTGATATTTGTTAGGAATCAAGGGTATTAGAGTAGGTTGAGAGGTAATGTTGTCTTTTGTTAGAGGAGCAGTGATACTTTGTGAATGTTCAGTCTGTCCACTAGAGATCCTTGAGGGTAGCTAAAAGTAATGAGGCTAATTTAATTATTTTAAAAACTAGAACTTGTGCAAGGTAAATGATAGAAAGTGTGAGAAACTAAGAGTCTAAGAGAAAATAAGGAGAGAACTGAGATAGAAATCTGATTCTTGGGTGTACCTTTGAATTGCAATCCATCAAACAATCACACCTAGAAACAATCAGCCACCAAAGCAAGCCATCAAACCCACATAGATGTTAGGCTTTCACAATAATGTTTTGTTGTATTCTGTTTTCCTGTATTCTGTTGTTGTTTTTCTGATACCAATTGTAGGAACTATTGGATTTTTGCAGAAGCGATTTAAGAACCTAGTATATTGGTATGCTTATCGAATCATCATTGTTTCATAAACACACAAGGAATATTACCTCTCAGAGTACTGATATTTGATGATTAGAATTCTTGCGTCACTGCATAATTGATTTCCTTGTAGTCTGTTGATGGCAGACCTTCCAGACTATCTCTCAAGGGGGAAAGGAAAGGGATAGTGTGTGGGCACTTTCTCACTATCAAGAGATGACCTTGTGATATGCTGCTAGCATATATTAGTTTCTAGGGTTAATTGATCAATAATTCAATCAATAATTAGTAATATAGGTTAGAATTAGGTAAGTTTCTTTTTTTTTTTTGTTTATTATCTAATTTATTATTATTTTGTTATTTAGGAGTCAAAAAGAGAGGAAAAGAAGCCAAAAAGGAGAAATCTGGCTTTTCGAACATGCCACGCGATCTGCGCCAACCTTCGCGCTAGTAGCGCCAGCATGTTAGGACCAACCTTCATCTCGAACATCCCACGCGATTAGCGTGGGACACCACGCGATCAGCACCACAGTTACGCTGTTACCTGTTTTAAATGATTTGGCACTGAAATAGCTGGAGAAAAAAGGGGTTTGTTACCCTAATTAATATATGGATGTGTGGGAAACAAAAGGGGGGGGGGACTTTTGCATAGAAAAATACACAGAAACGCAGAGAGGAAGACAGAGAGAAGATTGGATTCATTGCGAGAAGATCGAAGAACGACGGCTCAGCTTGTAATTCTTATATTTTTCCTTGTAATTCTTCTCTAGAGACGTTAGTTATGAGATTAAGGTTAGTTTTAAACATGTCAGGCTAATTCTCTTATTGTGGTTAGAGCCAGAACCAATGTGAACTCCTCTGAACTTGATTGGTATTAATTTGAAATTATGTAATTGTTTTATTTTACTTTGTTCTTCATTGGATTATTCTTTATTAGACTTGGTCATTCTAGTAAAGTTCTAAGGGTTAGAGTTTGCAATAAGGATGTTGGGACTCTGATTTTTGAAAGGAGTAAAATAACAATTTTTAAATTGCCTAGGGATAGGGATGCATGATTGCAGAATTTATATGATGTATTCTCTTAATGCTTAGCTTGATAGGGAATTACTAAGGAATTAGAATTTCTAATTGGGTTAAAGGGTTAAATTACTAAGGGATTAGGATTTAACTAATTATGCAAAAATACATCCTCTGAACAATTAGAAGTAATTAAATTTAATAATCAATTCAAGTAAAGAAGGTAGGGAACAAAGGGGAATGTACTCTGACCACAATTGTCTCTCATTATTGCGTAACAATCATTTTAAACTTGTTTTTGAATTCTCGCTACTTTTCTGTTATTATTTAATTTGCTTAATTTCCAAAATACAACAATATTCTCTTCAAACATATTATTTGTCTTCCAATTTCTAAGATCATAAGTTGCGATAAGATTTGCAATTCAATCCCTATGGAGATGATACTTTACTTACTCACTTTATTACTTGAAACGATCGGTGCACTTGCCGAGTTCGCAACAAGTTTTTGGCGTCGTTGTCGGGGAGCATCTACAACTACATGCTGTATCAGTACCGGCAGGATCCTAGCCCATTTCCATGGCCCACTCCGGAGTAGTTTAGAGCCCATGTAGCTTGGCCTGGGGACAGGCCAATATTTCAAGAGGAGGCAGTAGGCTCAAGAGCCCAGCAGGACCCTGCAGCAGAGGAAGGACCTGCAGCTACAGCAGAGGGAGGAAGAGAGGTAGCAGACGATCTAGAGCAGGATTTAGCAGCATACCTTACTGATCTGCAAAATCTGTGACACAACTTTTGACTTATTTATCGCTTTCTTTATAGTTTTTACGTACTTTGGTTACTTTACTTGACTTATGCACTTTTATTTCATGGCTACTTTAGTTACATATAGTTACTATTGTTTGAAATACCATAGTTACGTTATTATTATTTTGCTAAATATTACGCATATAGTTTATGTTGAAGCGGTGCATATTTAGGAACATATTTTTGGTAGTGTGCACAAGAAAAACTCTTTTTGAAAAATATTACACACTTTTTGCTTATAAAAATAATTTTGTAAATAAAATAGTAATTTAGGAAATAATTCAAAATTTTGGGGCATAAAAAGGAAAATTTTTCTTGATATATTATGTTTTGAAAAGAATCAACAACAACAAAATTTTTTGAAACTTATCTTTTAAAAGATCAGAACACAATAAAAATGAATTTTTGTAGGAAAACCTTGAGAAACGAAAAACAAAAATAATGGTTTTTTAGAAAAATCAAAAAGGCAAGTCTTTTACATGGAATTGATAAATAACATCAGTAGGAAACAAGTGATTTGATTTGAACATGAAAACAGATCTTTTAAGCCTAGTGAGTGTGTGCATCCAAAACAGATGATATACATTGAGAGTCCTCACTGATATAAATTATAGTTAATTGTGCATAAATTTCTAATTGTCATAACATATGATTCATGGACATGATTTAGGCCTTCTTTCTTAAACATCATTAAAGCCACTAGCTAAAAAGCTACCCGAATAAATAATTATTTATCCTTTGCAAAGCCCTTTGAGCCAAACACTTAATATTTTATTTGCACCTTAACCTAAAATGAATTTCCCACCTTACCTTAGGTTAGGAGAGCAAGGAAAGATTTTTGTTGAAAAGTTTTATCAGTTGGGTAGATGATATGATACAAAAAGACTTTTTGTTTAAAAATATGGCTATACATGTGGTGTGGTTCTAAAGTTAAAAGAAAAAGAAAGAAAAGAAAAAGAGAAAAAGGAAACAAAAAGAAAAAATTCCTTATGTTGAAAAAATAAAAAGGATTGATATGAAAAGAATGGATATCTTAGTAGAAAAAAGGAAAAAGAAAAATGAAATGATGATAGCATGGTTTTCTAATCTTTGTTTGCTCTCCTACTCTTAAAGGTAATCTTTTTGAATATCCAGAAAAACCATGAATTGTTTTTAGCCAGGCCTACCCTAAAAAGCCCTAAAAATCCATGATGATTATGAGCTATGATTTGATGGGAAATGACTTGCAAATTTAATCTATAAAATACCAGTGATGGAATTGAGAGTAAAAACACTTACCTGATAGCACTAAACACCTATTTTGAGAGGTTTTCCTCTGTTTAAATCAATCAAATGTTTCCTCTGAGGTCTTTTAGAAATGAAGTGTAAATTTGACTCTAGCCTCATTTGATTTCATGAAAATTCCATCTTTTTGTTTTCTCAAAAGTATCAAGGTTAACTACTTTTGAAAATTTTGTTCTGATCAAATTTAAAGTTGATTCTTGTCAAAGCATGATAATCTTACCTTTGCTTGGGGACAAGCAAGATTCTAGGTTGGGGGGAGTTGATAAGTGCCACATTTTAGTAAAATGTGATTTATAGAAAGACACTTATCCGATTGTTTTGATTAACTTTATCTACAAATTAACCCTAGAACCTAGTTAAATGATAGTTGTATGGAGTTAAGTTATGATTTTATGTTTTGAGAAGATTCGTCCAAATTAATGGTGTTCTTTGATAGGTTCGAAGATTCCTGAAGTATCGAGCATATAAAAGCCAAGAAGAAGGGGTGAGCAAAGTAAACAAGGAAGTTTCAGAAGCAATCCAAGCCCAGAACAGTCAAAGCCTAAAGTTTTCTTCAACACTAAGCTTTAAGCTCGCCCAGGTGAGCAAAACATGAAGGAATTGGCCACCTGGGCGAGTGGAAGCAGACAACACCACCATTTATAAATACCCCACGAATTGTTGAAGCAAGGCATGATGTTTGCACCAATTTCAGCTCCTTTGTTCATATCCTTAGGCTTAGGTTCTTCATAGTTGAGGGTAGAAGGTTAGGGAAGTGAGGAAAGTGAGTTTTGTAGTGGAGATTCTGCCGAAAAGAGGATCGATGATAATCTACTTCAGTTATTCTCTTGAGGAAGTTCTTCCGATGCTCGCTTAAGCTTCTCTAGGATTGGACGTACTCTTCTTATCCCTATGCTCTTTTAATTTCTATGCATTATACTATTTCTTATTGGTGACTTTATTCTATGCTTAATGCTTGACGCTAAGTGATCGTTAGTTTCATGAATTTAAACCCTAAAGGCGACTGGAAAGTAAATTTAGGGTTTTGAACCGAATAATTTCACTCATCACGTTGCGTTGCTAGGAATAGAACATAACGTTTTGATCGTATTAAACACGTGAATAGAATCTTAATGCTTGGGTGTTTAATTGAATATGCGAGGAATCGGTATTTAGTCAAATATCCTTAGGACTTTAATTGCGAGGAATCGAATTAGGGTTACTTAAACGTGTGCGTCAATAAGAATAGAAAAATAATCATAGGTAGAATTAATCGAAGGGATAAGTAAGACAAAATCCAATCCTACGCTTCCTTGACTTGAACTCGTTTATTTACTTCCGGAATTTTATCTTTATTTTACGATACAAAATCATACAAATGAACCTTCTTTTTAATCATCTGTACATAGACTATGTAACTGGTAAAGATTTAAACTAGCCAAAGTAAACACAAATCCCTGTGGAGACGAACTTCATAAACTTTGTAACTTGCAACGATAACACGGTGCACTTGCCGTAAATTCCTAACAATCGCATGGCTCACTGCGCCATCAGCGCGAATGATTCGAACTTGTGTGACCACCTAAGCCTTCTCACGCTAACCGCGTGGATCATGGCGCTAGTTGCGCCACAGGTTCGAAATAATAGCTCCTTATTTACATCTCACGTTGATCGCGCCAGCCTTGGCACGAATGGAGCGAGGGCGTGGTTCTGGTTTTTAAAAAAGGAACTCAACCCCAAAAACGCGCCCCCTCATTGCTTTTCTCCCTAAATTTCTCTCATTTCCCTCAACCTCATTCAATCTCATTCAGTTTCATTGCTTACGTTACGCTTTAAGCATTCAACTCAGTCATTATAAAGCCCTATTTTGTCATAGGCCCATTTGGTTTCACATGACTACATTTTATCCTGTTTTGAACTTAAATTTGGGAATTTTGATTGATCTAGACCTTATGTGCTTGTTTGAATATTGACTTGGGTTACCATTTTCGAAGTGTGGGTTTGGGTTAACTGAAGCACATATTCTGTTGCTTGAGATTATTGTTGTGAGATTGGTATGGGTTATATATATCTGTTCTTGCAATTAAATTGGTGAATTATGACTGAGTCATATTGTTTTTGTTGTTGGTATAGTACTGATTTGGTTGAGGCAATTTGCTCATGGTTGAAGTTGATTGATTGAATAGAATTTAGTAATCCCTTCCATTGGTGAGTACTAGTTGTGAACATGAATTGCGATCAAGGATAGCTTAGGGGATTGAGACAAACACTTTAGAGATATTATTTAAGCTAAATTTGGGAATTCTAATTGAGCTAATACTTTCTTTATAATTGTGTGCATGCTGATTTTGCGGTGGTTTTCCGTATTTACTTGATCTGAGTGCGTCATTTTGTGATATGGATGGAATTAAATCTGGGAATTGTTATATCTAATGTCCAGATCCATATTGTGATTAGAATTTTAGTTTGAATATTGGATATTTTCTGAGTTTCAGGGTAAACAAGTTGATCCACCCAGCATGCTTCATCTTCTTCTTTTACACAGAGGATACTCAGACACGAGCTGATTTATGAGGACTCCCCCAGCTATATTTTCATTCAGACTCAGCTGGAGTATCAGACTAGGATGCTGGAGGACCTCTGCAGGCAACAGGGTATTAATTACACAACATACCAACCGTTGTATTCGCCGACACCACCATCTTCTCAGCCACCAGTTGGACGTCGATCACCAACACCAGCAGTTCCTACTCCTCTAGGACCCTCCAGCCCTACAGAGCCAGTAGTAGACCATCCTGATCCATCTCAGGCTGCTGAGGATGAGACGATGGAGGGAGAGGAGTGAGGAGTGATAGACCAGGAGCATTTATTTTTTCTTGTTTTAATTTTACTTTTCTTGTTTTTAAATTTCAGTACCTTTACATTACTGCAATTTGAACATTTGAATGCTTGATGAATTTATGTTAGTTGATTATGATTAAATTGACTGTGAGTGTGTTCTGTTTGGATTAATGTTTCATTTTGGTTGTGATTTCTCAAATAATGGATATGTGAGTGAGTATTTAGTAGCGCATAATCCTTTTTAGTTATTGCTGGGGACAACAGTTTTCTAAATCTGGGAATGGGACGCATACGCATTATTTGAAGAATCACACTCAAGAGACAAAGGATGTCTAACATAATTTTTTTTTAGTATCTTTAATTGCTAGGTTTATTGGTTTTAAATTTTAGTCAGTAGTGGTAATTTTTAGAATTGTTTAAATATAGGTTAGAAGTATATCTTATTTATCTCAGAATTAGAATTGTTGAAATCAGTGATAAATTGGATATTCTATTAGGAAGCATGTGTGAGATGAAATATGGCATGGATTGCATGAAACATGATTGAAATTATGATTGTTGGTATGTTGATGCTTATGTTGAAGTATGAAATGATGCTTGATATGAAGTTAACAGAGTCCAACTTGAGATTCTAGCCTGTGAGGATTGAGCCTATACATAATTATTTTTTTAGAGAGACCTCACTTTGATAGTACTGTAGAACTTGCTCTGTTTCTCTAGATGCATGTATATTCTGAAATGATTAAGGCAATTTATTCTTTTAAGCCAGGGCCAAATTGACTTACCTTCAATTTTTCCATTGATACCCCTTTGAGCCTAAACCTTTTCATTCATATACCTAACATTTAGACCATATACCTTGACTACCATACTTGAGATTGGAGGAAGAAAGAATTAGAATCAAGTCCACTAGATATTGAAAGATAAATAAATGTCTGCAAGCAATTCAAGAAAGAATAAATAGATCTGGGTATAAATATTTACATGTGATTGTTTTATATAAAAAAAAAGGAAGAGAAGAAGAAGACAGATAGATGTGGAAATGAAGACCTGAAAGTGAATTAAGTGATATCTTGTGTTAGTGGACTTGAGAAATTCTAACGAAATCCAGTCTCAACTTAACCACACCCAAAATATTCCTACCCCTAAGCCAGGCCAAGTTACAACCTTGTAAAGACCTTTTGATCAGTTGTGTATGCATTTATGTTTCTTATCTTATGGAACTTGAGAATATGATCAAGCTTATGGTAGTGCTATGACTGTGTTAGATTGAGTGATTATAATAACCCTTATACACTTGAGTGTTGAGTGAAATAGATATATCTTTGTGAGAAGTAATCAAGTCTGACTCTTACAGTTGATGGAATTGAAAAGTGTTGTTGAAACTTTGATGTGAAAATTGATTGTACTCAACATTGTGATTCTAGGATTGTCACATGTGATGTTATGTTTGATTGTTGATCCTTGCATTTCCATCTTGAAATTCTGTTATTGCTGAGGACAGCAATATCTAAATCTGGGAATTATTTGATATGCTGCTAGCATATATTAGTTTCTAGGGTTAATTGATCAATAATTCAATCAATAATTAGTAATATAGGTTAGAATTAGATAAGTTTCTTTATTTATTTGTTTACTATCTAATTTATTATTATTTTGTTATTTAGGAATCAAAAAGAGAGGAAAAGAAGCAAAAAAGGAGAATCTGGCTTTTCGAACATGCCACGCAATCCGCGCCAGCCTTCATGCTAGTAGCGCTAGCATGTCAGGACCAACCCTCATCTCGAACATCCCACGCGATCAGTGCCACAGTTACGCTGTTACCTATTTTAAACGATTTGGCACTGAAATAGCTGGAGAAAAAGGGGGGTTTGTTACCCTAATTAATATATGGACGTGTGGGACTTTTGCACAGAAAAATACACAGAAACGCAGAGAGGAAGACAAAGAGAAGATTGGATTCATTGCGAGAAGATCGAAGAACGACGGCTCAGCTTGTAATTCTTATATTTTTCCTTGTAATTCTTCTCTAGAGACGTTAGTTATGAGATTAAAGTTAGTTCTAAACATGTCTGGCTAATTCTCTTATTGTGGTTAGAGCCAGAACCAATGTGAACTCCTCTGAACTTGATTGGTATTAATATGAAATTATGTAATTGTTTTATTTTACTTTGTTCTTCATTGGATTATTCTTTATTAGACTTGGTCATTCTAGTAAAGTTCTAAGGGTTAGAGTTTGCAATAGGGATGTTGGGACTCTGATTTTTGAAAGGAGTAAAATAACAATTTTTAAATTGCCTAGGGATAGGGATGCATGATTGTAGAATTTATATGATGTATTCTCTTAATGCTTAGCTTGATAGAAAATTATTAAGGAATTAGGATTTCTAATTGGGTTAAAGGGTTAAATTACTAAGGGATTAGGATTTAACTAATTACGCAAAAATACATCATCTGAACAATTAGAAGTAATTAAATTTAATAACCAATTCAAGTAAAGAAGGTAGGGAACAAAGGGGAATGTGCTCTGACCACAATTGTCTCTCATTAATGCGTAACAATCATTTTAAACTTGTTTTTGAATTCTCGCTACTTTTCTGTTATTTATTTAATTTGCGTAATTTCCAAAATACAACAATATTCTCTTCAAACATATTATTTGTCTTCCAATTTCTAAGATCATAAGTTGCAATAAGATTTGCAATTCAATTCCTATGGAGACGATACTTTACTTACTCACTTTATTAGTTGAAACGATCGTGCACTTGCCGAGTTTGCAACACCTTGCCTCAGCCTCTGTGACTGTCCTCTCTCTTTAGAGAGGGTTAAGTGTAGTATATATATAGATTTCTAGAAAACCTAACCCTTTGGTGTTAACGGGCTCTAGGTTTCTTGGATTCTTTTTACACATTAGGTCCTATTGGGCTTTAGTGAAAGAGCAATAACCCAACAATTGGAAGCTGTAAAAAAACGTTTTCCATAGTGCATGCCTTGGAAAATCAAAAGCAAATGGCACAACACCCTGTGGATAACCAAATCTATGGATTTTTTAATTGGTCTTATTTACTGCAAGGGGAACTCTTGCGCAAATCTATTAGCCTTTACTCTTGTGAAATCTCTTAGCCTTTCATGGTACTTCTTTGAATGAGTTTTTTTAAGTGGGACTCATGTGTTACTATCATACAGAAGAATTTTGTAAATGATAGAAACCATAGGCCTAGTTATAGGTTTAGGTAGTGGTTTTTACAGCTTCTCTTTTGTGTTTCCATGGGTATGGTATATGCTCTCCCATGTTGCTCTTCTGTTACATTTTTTGCTTATCTATATATTATAGGGACTGTTGATTTGGTTAGCAGATTTTGGCATGTCAACATGGGATGTCAAAATCCATCTAGCTACAACTTTCCCCTTTAAAAAAACATGTGGATCATTCTATTTAATTTGTAATTTCAATTTCAAACCCTACTTATGTGGCTATATTTTAAACACTCAAAGAATTTGTTATCCATCTTCCATAATACTTCCTTTGCCTCAAAATTTGTATAGCATATGAGGAAAAAAATCTTAAAATAAGTGTTATATTAGTTTTTTAATGTAATATTAGTTGATTTCTTTTGAGAAATATCTCTAATAAATGTTATTTTAGTTTTTTAATATAATAATAAGATTAATTTGTAAAATTATTATTTTATTTTTTATTATTTTTTTGTCCATGTAAATTTAAGATGACACTTATTTTCAACTGGAATGAGTAAATTTTTATTTTATAAAAGTTATGCACAACAATTTACCTACCTTGAACTGAATTATTTTCCTGTAAAGATACATGTACATGTGAGAAAAAGTAAATAATCTAATCATGCTTATACACAATCAACATAAGCAATTAGATTAAGTGCGGAAAAATTAAGATCATAAATACCTCCCGCCATTGCTATTCTTATTTGCTCTGAAGATGATTTGCAGTTGTCCGTAAGTTAAGTAATCTGTAAACAGTTTGAGTCTCCAAAGTAATCTGACTTTTGGCTTAACGATCTTCTATGCTTTCACTATCACTCACTGATGGTGTATTGAGAATTTCAGATAGCAAGCACAAGGACCTTGGCTATAGTGCACATCTCCTTTTATAATCTCTTCCCATCAAAGAGATTGTTTTTTATATGCATAAAACGTAGGCTTAGTTGCTAAAAATAAGGGATAAGATTAACTGATAAGATTAACAACAACTTAATCTTCAGAAGATAAGGTGAGTGGACCACCTTATGTGGTTTTTGATTTAGTCAATAAAAAAAAACCAACATTCTCCCCCTTGGTCCACATATCTTATCATACACTTTAGTGAGAAATAAAATACATGAATCATGGGGATAGTTCCTCTAATATATACGCGAGTAGTACCTTCCATGTATTACATTGCATTATATTTCTCAAGCCCATACAACTTAATGAATAAACCCAATGTTTATTCTAGGTCCAAACTTAATTGATGTTTTTCAGAATAAATAATTGTAGATGCGTGTATAAATTGAATGAAAGACATCACAATGGAGTTTTTTAATATCATTCTTACAATGAAAATCACATAGGGGAACCAAGTCCCATCTTTTCCACATGATCCTTAAATTTGAATGGTGGCATGCCCTTAATTAAAGGATCGACAGTCATTAATTCAGTGCTAATGTGTTCAATAACCACTGTATTATCTTTAGAACATTCTCTTATGGCTAGATACTTAATGTCGATGTCCTTGCTTCGACTACAACTTTGTTATTCTTAACCATAAAAAACAACAGCTGAATTATCATAGTATATATTCAATAGCTTAGAAATGAAATCCATAACTCTAAGTCCAAAAATGAAACTCCTTATCCATACACCATGTAAGGTAGCCTCAAAACAAGAAACGAACTCAACCTCTATAATGGAAGTAGCAGTCAATTAAGATCTGCCTGATAATTCTCTAAGACACAGCTCCACTAGCTAGCATATCCCAAATTCAATTTTCTCGATCAACACAGCTAATGTAGTTTGAATCTGAGTAGTCAATCACTTCCAAATTTTCAGTCCGCTTGTGCATAAGCATATAATCCTAAGTTTCCTAAAGGTATCTTATCATTTTCTTTGCAACATTGATGTGTTGCTAACACATCTTAGTTTTAGGCTAGTTTTAGGTTATATTTCAATTAAATCATTAGGAATTAGGTTAGAATAAGTTAGTTTGTTATTTATATTTAATTATATCTCATTTTATTACCAAAGTTATGATTTCAGGGTCAAAAAGAGGAGAGTCAAGCAAAGAAAGAAGAAAACCAAGCTGAAGGTCCCGCGTGAACAGCGTTAGGACCCACGCGACCCGCGCCAACTGCTCAAGACAACCTTTCAACTCGAAGTATCCACGCTATCAGCGTGGAATTCCACGCTATTCGCGTCATCTATTCAAATGTCTCGCGCGGACCGCGCCAATTCTCGCGCGACTCGCGCCACAGGGCCTGGAGATAGTTTTGATTCGTGCTAGCCGCGCGATCAGCGCGGACTCCTGCGCTATCAGCACCATTATTTCGAACTAGCCTCACGATCAGCGCGAGTCTCGCGCCATCAGCGTGGCGGAGACGTTGTTGCCTTATTTAAAAAGATATGGTTCGAAATTGCATGAAAACAGGGGTTTTGTTACTATAATTAAACCAATCTATAAAAGAAAGGCTTCTGGACTGAAGAAAGGAGATACTCTACACCACTGGACACCTTCACACATTCCATTACACTCTTCTTCTCATTGGAATTCATTCATCAAAGCTAGTTCACTGCAAAATAATGTTTTATTTTTTTTGACAGCTTTGGTGTCTTTGAAGCCTATGTCAGGCTAAACTCTGTATTGTTGTTAGGCCAAGAACCGATGTGAACTCCTCTGTAACTTGACTGGTATTGAATGAGAATGTTTCGATTATTTTATTCTATTCTGTTCTTATTTGTTTTATTCTTATTTGGAATTGATCACTCTAATTAAGTGCTGAGAGTTAGGATTCGCAATAGGGATATTAGGATTCTAATTTCTGACCTGATTAGAATAACAGTTGTTCATTGCCTAGGGATAGGGATGCATGACTGCAGAATTTTACAATATATTCTTTGAAATGCTTAACTTGATAGAATTCACTAAGGGATTAGGTTTTCGATTCAGGTTAAAGGGTTAATTCGCTAAGGGATTAGGGGTTAATTAAACTAGAAAAGATTTATTCTCTGAACAATCAGAAACAAGCAAACCTTATGATATATTCTTTTTAATGCTTAGCTTGATAGGGATCGCTAAGGAATTAGGATTCTTGATTCCGGTTAAAGGGTTAAATTGCTAAGGAATTAGGATTAACTAAATTTGGAGAGATATATCATTTGAGTAATCAAACTTGATAACCAGATAAGTGAAAGAGGTAGGGAACAGAGGGGATTGCGTCCTGACTGCAATTATTCATTCCATTGGTAATACTTCAACTTCATTCTTCTTTGCAATTTAATTTCTTTTTCTGTCTTTATTTTCAAACATTCCAATACTCAACACAACAATCAAATTCTTTTACAATTACTTTCTTTTTACTTCCAATTGCTTAGACCTAGAATTACTGTGAAATTCATACCAATCCCTGTGGAGACGATACTTTACTTACTCACTTTATTACTTGAAACGAGTGGTACACTTGCCGTTATCGCAACAAACATTCCAGTGGTCTAAACCTGGGTTACTTTGATATCTCCTTAACACTCCAACCGCAAAAGCAATATCAAGTCTTGTGTAGACCTGAGCATACATAAGGCTACCAACAGCTGGAGCAGGAATGTTCTTCATTTGTTCCTGCACAAGATCATTTTTTGGGCATTGGCTAAACTTAAACCTGTCACCCTTCATAATGGGAGCTACACTTGTTGAACAATTACTCATTCTAAATCTTTCCAAAACTTTGTTAATATAGGTTTCTTGAGACAAACAATGAACACCTTTTACTCTGTCTCTTGATGCCAATAACGTAAGAGGCATCACCTATATCCTTTATATCAAAGTTCTTAGAGAGAAATTGTTTCACCTCTTATAGCAAACCCTTATCATTGGTTGCAAGTAAAATATCATCCACATATAAAATAAGGAAACAAATTTTGCTCCCACTGACCTTCTGGTATATACAATGATTCATAACATTTTCTACGAAACCAAATGAAGAAATAGTGTCATAAAATTTTAAGTACCACTAACATGAGGCTTGTTTCATATATAGATTTCTTAAGCTTGTATACCAATTGCTCACCCTTAGTAGAGGAGAATCCTTCAGGTTATTTTATATAAACCTCTTCCTCTATGTATCCATTGAGAAAATCCGTTTTCACATTCATTTGTTGCAACTCTAAGTCAAAATGTGCAACTAGTGCCAAAATGATGTGAAGAGAATCTTACTTAGATACATATAAGAGAATGTCTAATTGTAGTTGATTCCTTCCTTCTGATTAAATCTTTTGGCTATGAGTCTTGCTTTATATCTCTCAATGTTGCCTAAATGAGTCTTTCTTAGAATGACTCATTTACATCCAATGGCTTTCACACTATCAAGCAACTGAACAAGATCCCAGACTCCATTCGATGCCATAGAATTCATCTCATCTTTCATAGGATCATACCACAAGTTTGATTCTTTAGAACTCATGGCTTGTGAAAACGTTTCAGGATCATTTTCAGCTCCAATAGTATAGTCAGATTCCTGTAGATACACAACAAAGTCACTCGGTATCGCTAATTTCTTTATTCTAGTAGATCTCCTTAATGTTGTTTCATTATCCTCTTGAGGAACTTGTTGTTAAATTGGTTGATCAATAGTTTCTTCTTGCTCCTCATGAACAACTTGAACAACTAGATTATCAACAGATTGTGGATCTTGAATGATAGGTTGCACAACACCCGGTTGAGCTGGAAGGGTATTGTTAATAACAACCAATCTAAGATTTGAAGTGGATGGTTGAGTAACTGAATGATCTTTCTCAGAAACAAAATCTTTGAATTGATCACTCCCACTAATCAAGTCATTCTCAAGAAATTCAATATTTCTTGATTCCACAATCCTTGTACTATGAAATGGACAGTAAAGATTGTATCCCTTAGACCTTTCAACATATTCAATGAAGTATCCACTAATGGTCTTTGAGCCAAGCTTCTTTTTTTTCTTGTGGGTTATAGATTCTCACTTCAGACGGGCATCTCCAAACGTGTACTTATCGCAAACTCGATTTCCAACTCTTAAATTACTCAAATGTTGTCTTTGGGACAACCTTAATTGGAACTCGATTCAATATGTACACTGTTGTCTTTAGTGCTTTAGTCCACAATGACTTAGGAAGCTTGGAATTACTAAGCATACTTTGCACCATTTCCATTAGGGTTCAGTTTCTTCTTTTTGCCACACCTTTCTAATCTGAAGAACCAAGCATAGTGTACTGGGCAACAATCCCATGCTCTTGAAGAAACTTCACAAATAGATCAGGTGCTTGTCCATTCTCCGTGTATCTACCATAATATTCACCATCTCTATCACATTTCACGAACTTAATTTGATTTCCACATTGTTTCTCCACTTCGGCCTTAAAACTTTAAAGGCATTTAAAGCTTCATCTTTAGAATGAAGTAAGTAGAGATGCATATATCGTGAATAATCGTCTATGAAAGTGATAAATAATTTCATACTACTTGCATCCATGTTTGGACAACAAATATCTGTATGTATGATTTCTAAATGAGTCTTTCTTATTATCCTTCCTTTCAGTCATCATAAGATAACTCTCTCCTTGTTCAAACTTCAACCTCCCCTCTCCTTGAACACACATGGTCATGAGTTCATTAATAGACCATTTATCTTTATGTGTGTTGTCAGATATTTTAAAGGGATCATATGGTGTTGGGAGAGTATTCAGAATAGAATGCACTAGAAAAGAGTCAGACATGTCCACCTTTAGAGTTTTTAGTTGAGCTGCAATGTCTCTCATATGCATGATGTGCTCACGCACACCCCTCAGAGTATTGAGCTTTATGGAAGAAAATTTTCATTATTAAGGTATTTGTTAATGCCTTCCTTGAAGTTTCAAATTGTTCATCAATGTACTTCAAAAGCACTTTCACATTGTCATACTGTTCAATTGAGCCCTTAATATAAACTTATATTTTAGTCTTAATGAACATCACACAGAGTCAGTGAGATCTTTCCAATACTCATACAGATCTATCTGCTCTGGTTCACCGTTCTCTATAATTGCTGGTGGCTCAATTGTCAAGATAGCATAATTAATGTTCATATACCCTAATGTCAACAAAATCTTTTCCTTCCAGATAAAAAAAATAATCTCCTCTCAATTCCGGAACAACAATTGTATTAATAGGTTGTATAGTTGCAAATAATTCAACATATATGCTTATCATTAAAATTTAAGGCAAAATAATGTATCATGCTTTACCAATGTAAGTCATGCTTATAGGATTATGAATTTAGCGACATAAAATTTGCCTATAGGCTAAAATTTTAATTCAATTAAATTCACATAAACATTATGATAAAATTATCAAGTTATATTTCTTGATCCCGGTGGGCAAATCAAAAAAATATAATTTAATATCTTATCCTAATTAATCATACAAAAATATAATAGAAATTCCTGTGGGATAATATCTACTATATTATATTATGATTAATTACAATTAATATTATTTACCTTATGTGATCTAGAGGAGAT
>PYAF01004093.1:8528-30230 GCA_007407185.1 Glycine tomentella | reverse complement strand
ATCGGAAAACATAAATTAATACATGTAATGACAGAATAACAATAGATCATGTGAACATAGATCACAAATTAATACATTAGTGAGTGAAGTAAATGAACCACATACAGAAAATGTTTCCCTAAAAGATATAAATTGAATATCTAAATATTAATATCGTTATGAAATAAAAAGATATAAATTGAATATCTAAACATTTCTATCTTTATGGAATAAAAAGATATAAATTGAATATCTAAACATTCCTATCTTTATGGAATAAAAGATATAAATTGAATATCTAAATAACAATAAATTATGTGAACACATCATAAAATTGTCATTAGTTCAAAATACTTTATAGTCATTTATTTGGTTCACAAAGATCAAAATAAAAGTTCAGCAATGCAAATAGCGTAAATGAAAATAGTAACAATAACATGAATAAAAATACAATTCACGTGTCAGAATGTGAAAATTTCAAATCATAAACGGTGTCACACAATATCACTTTAAACCAAATGTGAATCTGAATCGTGACACAAAAATCAAGATTTGAATACGGGTTAATTTCACAAGACTCAAAGCCACGAAATTGAAACATGTTTCATTGATACTATTGTCTTTGATCTTCAAACGGGTTGACTTGACCCAGTTTCAACCAAAATAAAAATCTAATGATTTTTTCAGTTATTTTTAATACCGAAATTCATGTTTTAATTTACAGAAAGCTTAGAAATTCAGTTTCCACATGATTCCAAGGCTCCTTAATAATTAAAACATTCAAATAAAATACTGATATATTTCACATATATGAGTATCAAACAAAAGCAAGACAGAGGCAAAATGAGCTCTGATATCAAATGTGAGAAAAACTAAATAATCTAATCATGCTTATACACAATCAACATAAGCAATTAGATTAAGTGCGAAAAAATTAAGATCATAAATACCTCCCGCCATTGCTATTCTTATTTGCTCTAAAGATGATTTGCAGTTGTCCGTAAGTTAAGTAATATGTAAATAGTTTGAGTCTCCAAAGTAATCTAACTTTTGGCTTAATGATCTTCTATGCTTTCACTATCACTCACTGATGGCGTATTTTTATAATCTCTTCCTATCAAAGAGATTATTTTTTATATGCATAAAACGTGGGCTTAGTTGCTAAAAGTAAGGAATAAGATTAACTGATAAGATTAGCAATAACTTAAGGTAAGATAAGTAAATCACCTTATGTGATTTTTGATTTAGTCAATCAAAATAAACCAACATTACATTGTACCAAAACTTTGTGACACGGCAGGACTTGGGAAGATGGAACTTTTGAAGATAATGTACCGAAATTTGGGACTTCTACCACTATTTTCTGGTATTTTTCTTGTTATGGGTCCCAGAATCGTGGTACAGATTGATTTTATTGGAACTTTATGAAAGTAATTGTGCCCATCCACCACTTGAGGCGCAAAGCCGAAAGTCTATTGTGGCCGAAAATAAGGTGTTTGTTACGTTCAGTTCACTTTAGGTAAGGAAGGACTTAAAGATGGGCAGGCAAAAATTCGAAGTCTGTTAAATAGAAACTGAATACTTTTAATATTGTGATAGAGACCTTATTGATAATGCCCGTACTCTTTAAGTTAGGAGAAGGGGTGTTTAAATTCAAATCAATTCAAATCAAAATAAAAAATCGTTTTAAAAAATTGAAAATTAAACTAAATTGATTATTTTTTAGATTTATTTGAATAACTTTTTTTTCTTGAACTGAAATGTTTGGTTCGGTTCATAATTTGTGTTTTTGAGATGTAACCAAACCGTAACACTTATATTAAAATTCATATTATTTATTTTATGTGTATATTTGAATTTTACAATGTTTTATAGTGTTATTTATATCAAACTTATATAATATATATCATTTTTTTAAACTAAATTTTTAAGATATGTTTGATTTAAAATATGAAAAATTGATAAATTTTTATTATTGAAAGTTTAACATATTAATAAATTTGGTAGATTATTATTAGTAATTTTTAATGTAATTTAATTTAAAAATAAAAGAAAATATATAAATTTTAATAAAATAATATTTTAATAAAAATCGAAAAAAACGAAAAACTAAACCAAACCAATTCATAAAATATTTGTTTGATTTGGTTCACATTTTATTTTAACTAAAAATTAAACCAAATCAAATCATATATATTTTATAAATTTGGTTCGAATAAATTTTTGATAAAAAATTGAACCAAATTACGTGACAAAGACCTAATTAGGGATAAGTCCAAATTTCTATCTTTCGAATTTTCGATCAATACCTAACTTGGAATCGTTGTTTTCTTTGTCCCATTTCCCATACTGCATGGTTCTTTTATTATTATTATTATTATCGACGAAAAATTCCAAATGCATTTTCATTTTGTTTTTTCTTTTGCATGTGACAGTTAACATATACTTAATTCTCTAAAATTTTGCCTTTTGGAATATAATTCATTAACACTAACATCAGCAACAGATAATATATGTGTTTTTTTTTTTTGGAAATTGATGCATCACTTTTTTTTTCTTCGGAAATTGGTACATCACTTTGGATATGCAAATACATCTACAAATATTTCTCCTACTGTAATATATATCGTTGTCCCCATATCCACAAATATTTTTACCACAATTTTTTAAACGGCAGGGTGAAATTAATAAAGAATGTGCCATGCTAACCTTTTCACTGAATTATCAATTTACAGTTTGGAATTTTAATATTTAGGCAATTAGTGTCCAGAATTAATAAAATTGTAAATTAGTTTCTAAAATTATAAATTATTAATTAATTTAGCATTTAAAATTGCAATAGTTGATTCAATTGCTCTTTAAAATATAAAAAATGATAAAATGATATTTGAAATGATAGATCATCAACTAACTTAATCCACTTGTTATTACATGGTGTTTGAGTTTTCTAAGCTTAAACCAAACATCACTTTGTTTGTTTGTTTCATTTTTTACTTTGTAAACGAAGCAGTTAGTTTGGCCTAGTTTCTTCGACGTTAATCTTACTCAAAATTAGTATTTTATATATGAATTTCAGCTTTCATAATAAATTTTAGAATGATAATATCATAATTAAATTTTGTATTTATATTTTATTTATAAGCATATATAAAAATTGGTACAGTTCTAATTTTTTTAGCACAGATATCAAAAGATCTAAATGAAAGGTAGGTTGGCAGTTTTTAAAAATTATTTTTCACATAATTTGTTAAAAAGTATAATAAATTTAATTATTACCAATTCAATTACTTCCTCTCTGTCTCAAAATAATAATAGATAAAAAAATAAATAAATGAAAGAGAATAATAATTTGATAAAATTAATTTTATATTATTATTAATTTATTTATAGATTTTGTTGTCAACCATTAATATTAATATTAATATTATAAGAGATATAAATATAAAAATATAATTAATTTACATTAAAAAAACTAAAAATGATAATTATTTTAATTTTTTTTTACACCATAGTATTATAATGGAATGGAGGGGGTGCAATCTAACCATAAATAAGTGATTTACCTGTTTAATTTCCGGTGCGACTTGTAAAACAAATTAACGCACATGCAATCTAGGCAAATTTATTAAAATAATATTAATTAAATAAATAATTATAAAAATGGGGCAGTTTGGAAATAATTTAGCAAAATAGGGTTGCCCAACATGCCTAAAATAGGCGTGTTTAAAGACGCCTAAATTGGGCGTGTTTAAACACGCTTATTTTGGGCGTGTATGGGTTGGTGGGGCCTATAAAATGCAAAAAAATTTTACTTTTTACCATTTGTGTAGTTTGAGCCTTGGGTGAAAAAATTTGGCTTGAGAGAGTCTGGGAAGATTGATCTTGTAGTGAAGCTCTGTCAACAAGTAAGTGCATTTTAATAATTGAGCATTTATTTATTTAATTATTAGTGCGATACATGTTTTATACTGTATATGTTAGGAATTTACATGGTAGGTTATTAAAATGTTAGGTTCGTATATGTTAGGAATAAAATTATTAGGTTCGTTCATGTTAGTGTTAGGTATTTTACATGGTAGGTTTGATGCTGTAGTTTTAATGATTGGTAGGGTTAGGGCCGAGGCTGAGGGCTTAGTGTTGGGGCCGAGGCTGAGGGCTTAGGGTTAAGGGTTAAGGTTAAGGTGTAGGGATTATGGTTAGGGCTGAGGCCCAGGGTTTAGTGTTGGGGCCGAGGCTGAGGGCTTAGGGTTAAGGGTTAGGGTTAAGGCGTAGGGATTATGGTTAGGGCTGAGGCCCATGGTTTAGGGTTAGGGCTGAGGCTGAGGGCTTAGGGTTAAGGGTTAGGGTTAAGGCGTAGGGATTATGGTTAGGGCTGAGGCCCAGGGTTTAGGGTTAGGGCTGAGGCTGAGGGATTAGTGTTGGTGTCGAGGCTGAGGGCTTAGGGTTAGGGCGCAGGACTTAGGTCTTAGGGCTAGGTGCTAAGTGTTTAGGGTTTCTGGCTTAGGGCTTAGGGCTTATGGTTTAGGGTTGAGTGATTAGGGTTTATGGCTTAGGGCTTATGGTTAGGGCTTGGGTAAGGGTTTATGGTTTAGGGTTTATGTTTACGCGATTATGGTTTAGGGTTGAGGGTTTTATGTACTTTAGGTTTAATTAATTTGATATGATAATTATTTGTAATGTGTGGTCAAGTGAGTAAAATTTTGTTTAACTTTAATTTTGATTTATTTATATTAATATAGTTGTTAGATGGCTGACTCATCTTCGAGTGATTCTTCGCGCCCTGGATCCGATCATGAGGGTGAGCCCATGGATCCGACGACACATGTCATTCCTACCCCGTATAAGTGGGGTGTTCTGCGTAGGCGGACTCAACGGACGCACGTTTCACAGGCTATCTGGAACGAGGTGAAAGTTCGCCTGCTGAAGACTCGACGCGGTAAAGCGAGGGGGGAGGGCACAACATGACGATATACCTGACATCGTCGGTGATATGTTAGGACGTGCGGGCTTTCTACATGTCGCACATATGCAATTTATTCAGGTATGCAACTTCGAAAATAATCGAGTCAACACATATTTTTAACATTAATGCATATAAATTGATTTGTTTTTTTTTTTTTTGAAAAGATTGATCCTGCGCTGATTAATGCTCTGGTTGAGCGGTGGAGACCAGAGACCCATACATTCCACATGTCGCAGCGCAAAATGACGATCACGTTGGAAGACGTGTCAGGTATTTTGGGGTTGCCCACCGAGGGCAAAGTCGCCACAGGGGTGACGGTCGCCGATTAGGATACCATGATTGAGGATGTCTTCGGTCACGAACCTGATGCAGACACGGAACTTAAAGGCGGATATTTGCGTCTATCTTTCTTTGATAGACACTTCACTTTTTGGGGTCAGGTTCATAACGATTTGATCGATGTGTCGCGATTTGCTAAGGCGCACATTGCACGTCTGATTGGATCATGGCTGCTGAGCGACAGATCCGGGGGGAGCATGGTTGCGGCCCGTTACATCCCATTTCTTGCTGGGGACTTCGACGACATTGGAGCATATAGCTGGGGATCTGCGGTGCTTGCACATTTGTTTAGGCAAATGTGCGAGTGCACAGATCCAAGCAGGAGTGAC
Source organism: Glycine tomentella (assembly GCA_007407185.1). Classification (NCBI taxonomy): domain Eukaryota; kingdom Viridiplantae; phylum Streptophyta; class Magnoliopsida; order Fabales; family Fabaceae; genus Glycine; species Glycine tomentella. The sequence continues at coordinate 24,620 of PYAF01004093.1, read as the reverse complement.
ATTGGTGGGTGTCACATGTTACTTCAGGCGTGGGCGTGGCTCAGGTTCCCCCCCATTGGTCCTGCCATTCCGCTTCCCACTCACCCGGAGTGGCATTTTGGACACCGGTATGTTTTAGAATATTTGTTTTTGTTAAACCATTTGTGCGATGCAGTGTTATAGTATTCTGATGCAGTTATTTTGGATTAAGGTTTAATTCTTTAGGCCGGTTTAAAGCACCACTTTCTTGGTGCTTCTGAGCAGGAGAGATTGTTGTGGATGGCAAGTACTCCTGTTATATGCTTCTACACCGTAGAGTATTTGTAGCCTGACAGATGCATGCGCCAGTTTGGGAGGGATCAACCCATCCCACGTAGGCCAAGGAAGCTGAAGGGTGTGCATGATCTTTCTTTGCGTGGTAAATGTGAAGACAATTAGGTCCGTAAGCTTGGACCCTTTATTAGACCGTGGGAGGATCGGCACCAGCACATCGAGCTTCCCCCTCTGGTTCAGGGGTTGATGTCACCAAACCATGAGTACATGGTTTGGTACAGGGAACATGGGAAGCGACACTTATCAAAGATGGCTGCGAAGACTGGACATGGTGTAAGTTTTGGTTCAACAATTATCTTGTCTATTTATGTTTATTATCATACAACACGTGATTGACACTAATGTTTATACATCTTTATTTATAGATTGATGGGCTTACAAACACTTAACCTTGAAATCAAAATACCATGAAAATAAACATTTCAATAAAGATGGATCATAATCTCTACATAATGTCATTCAAGTTCCATTGTTTTGTCAAGCAATTTTTTCATAACGTCCCATTGACTGCATTGGGTTGTGGTTTGATTCGGCGCACAACTCAACACATTTAATTAAAAAGTTAATCCAACGCTCAATGAATAAATGTTATGAATATGGACTATAGGCTAATGATATTGTGTGGAAGGTAATACCTATGCCAGTTATATTGTATGCAAAAATCCTTCAAAAAACTTTCGTCTAGTTAGCCAGAAAAAATTAACGAATGATTGTCATTGTTGTCGACAAAATTGACGGCTAAGATAAAACTAAATCTTATAATCATCTATCACTTGTAGCAATAAAAGTAGGAGTCAAGATTGCACCGAAAAAATAGATGATGCAAACCGCATTGATTTTGATGCATGCACTATACTGATGTCAAATGTAAAACCCGTGTTTCTTTTAAACTTTATAGTTTATATTAATTAGCCACATGATGGCAATAAAAGTACGTACCCGTGTTTTTTCAACTAACTAAATGTAGAAAATTAAAACTAATCCTTATAGTGGTGTCTAGTTCCACATGGTTGATGTCTCCTGTTATGTGGGGAATTTTTGGTGGGATCGTTGTTCTTATTATTGTTGTGGTGTTGTGTTTTGTCTATCGTTAGCAATTTGTTGATGTGATTCATCCACATTTTGACTGATATTTAAATTAAATGACAACAGAGTAAAACTACCAAGTGTCGCACCCAGTGAAGAATTGCTAGCATGATTATAATGATATGATGGACATTCAGCTGAGTCCATACTTTGCATGTATGCATGAGCTAACTCTGGCGTTCCAAGGTTTGCACCAAACAAATTGCTGACAAATTCTTCAGGAGTCAATTCAAATGAGTGTGGACGATTGTCAATATTTGAATACGGTTGTTGTTGAGATACAAAGAATGCAAATGAATGACAAGGTGATTTCAGATCTTCATTGGCCAAGATGTAAGGATTGGAGGTGTTGGGATGCAAAGGTGTTTTCTTCCTTCATGCACGTTGTTATGGTTCCATTTGATATGTTTCAATACTTGTGTTACCAACGCCCATCTCAACTGTAATCTATGGTCCTTGCATAGTTGGGAGTCGCTAAACAAGATGAACCCTAACTATATGTACAAGCCCGATTAATATCTCGTAACAATGTTAAATACATAAGGTGAACTTCGTTGCCTGTTTTATCTAGCATTAGTATCCCCCCAATCAACCCTAGGATGTAAGCCCTACAATGAGCTACTAACTATTGTTGTGTTGATTCTTTGGGCAAAGACATCATATTTTGGTGCAATAATTTAAGTTTAATTGTCGATCCTATTATTCCATCCCCTTAGGAGGAACAACACCCAGATATGTTATGAACATTTCATCCCAATCATAAAAGGTTGGCCTAGTTATTGGTTTCCATCAAACCATAGTCCTAGTTGGAGTGCCACATCTTGCAGTGTTACTGTCCATTCACCAATTGGAAGATGGAATGTGCATGACTTAGATCTCCACCTTTCTACTAATGCAATAACCAAATGATAGTCAATCTTGAAATGGCATACCTTTGTTACTTCAACAAAGTCAATCGCTCCAGTAATGATATGATTAATGGATTTGGGGCAGTCATAGAGTGACAATATGATGTTATTACATTTTGTTAAGTTCCCTATAAAAGAAAGACTATAACTAGAAGAACATGACCCTTCAGTGTAACATCATTAAATGTTACCATTGCCCCATGAGGAATCACTGAATACTAACACTACAAGGATGGTGCATCAGAGACATGACACTTCAGCGTGCTACGTCAAAGCATGAGTTAGCATGCTTCTCTTTTACTGTGTATAAATACAAGTAGTGTGTTTAAAATCAAAACACAACACAACCTCACTGTCAACGTTCTATATAGCTATACTCAACCTAAAATCCTTCCTCACCTAAACTCCTTCTAAATCTTGTTCAAGTAAACAACAATTATTCATCTATTACAATGGAGAAATGTTCTTACAAGAAAGTTGTGGAGGCATTGTATAGATGCCTTCGCCTAACAACATTTTCCATTAAGAGAAACATATTCTTATTTGTCTTGAAAGAAAAGATTCAGCAGCAAATCCACATTACCCCACATCAAAAGGTTGCCACTATATATTTTTGCCACCTTTTATCCATTGAAGATGGTTACATATACGATGAATCGTCACCCCTTTATGACAACGAAGACGTTCGCAATATGTTTGCAATTATATCTAGTTATCATTCTCTTCATTCACTTAAACATTACACAAAGTTGGATGATATTCCTTAGGAACCATATTATCAACCCAACCATTCTTCAGAAAGATATTATTCCTCTCAACCTAATTGTTCTTTTAACCTAATATTCACCCAGACACAACCTTAGCCCTTCAAATCAATAGATTTAGATACACCCTTTACGCCAACTGTTGGGCTCATCATCATTTGATTTTCGTGACTTTATGTTGCCTTAGCCCAATCATTCTCAATGCTAGACACTCAGACCAATCCAAGCTACCCCATTAATGCAACAAAAAGAAGATTCAATGATTGGAATACATCAAGAATTTGTAATGTCTTTTAGTGAACATGAAGATGACATCCTTGCTACCCAAGCTGAGGATGACGATGAAAATGAGAAGGCTGTTGCAGGATCCCTGGTTGCTCCAAATGTAAACAACCCCCTAGTACATGCCTGATTTAAACCTAGATGAAATCGACCAACATGAGAAATACAGTCATTTCTTCAACCGTGAATAACAGAACCTAAAGGAATACTACAGGTTGGGATGCAATTCATGACAACAGATGAATGTAAATCTATAATCCAAGAGTTTGCCATAAAGGAAAATGTTGGATACAAGACAAACAAGTCTGACCAATCACGATCAACTGTGTATTGTCCCAATGGATGTAATTGATATTGTAGAGCACACTTTTCAAAGTGGACTAAGATGTGGAAGATAAAAATATTGGAAGGTTAGTATCAATATGTGGCATCAATATATGACATGCATGATTTCTCAAGATCATTCCAAGCCACGGTACAAGAAGATTGCAGAACAAATCTTGTCGTTGATAAAAAAAAAAAAAAGATCTAACAATTTCAATACCATTGTTGATTGAAAAAATAAAAAAAAAAAATCTATGCCTACACAACCACCTACAGAAAGCATGGATGCAAAAACAAAGGGAAATCGAGCAAGCGTATGGAAACTGGGAGGAATCATACAAATAGTTACCTAGATGTCTCCTAACCATGAACGATTCTTTTCCTAAAACAATTATAGATTTTCAGACATGACCAACTATTGAAATAGGTTGTTTGGTTCTAGATAAGACAACATTCCAAAGACTTTTTTGGGATTTCAAACTATGCATAAAAGGGTTTGCATATTATAAGCCAACTAAACAAGTTGATGGAACCTAGCTGTATGGCAAATACACTGAGACTCTATTAATCGGTGTGGCGTAAGACAAGAACAATCACATCTTTCCAATTGCCTTTGCCATTGTTGAGGGTGAGACGACAGAAAATTGGTTCTTCTTTCTAAAAAATCTAAGAACGCACATTACACGTCAACTGGGACCTTGTTTGATTTCAAATAGGCACAAAGCTATCAAGAGTGCCTACAATCGAGAGCATAGTGGGTAAGGGGGGGGGGGACAACAAATAGTTCATGTGGTTTACATTCGACACATTGGACAAAATTTCATGCAAAAGTATAAGAATGTTGAAATGCGCAAACAAGTTGCCAAAATGGGTAAGTAACACATTCGTGTCAATTAATTTTTTTTTGCATCATATATGTAACAATGCTAACAATTCCTACACTATCCTTAGCATACACATTTACGGAGAGGATGTTCAATCGCCATTATAATGATCTTAAGTCAAATAATGCAGAGGTTGCAAATTGGCTTAAACACATCCCAAAGAAAAAATGGGCTCAAGCATTTGATGAAGGTCGATGATGGGGACACATGATAACCAACCTTGCTAAGTCTATCAATTCAGTGCTAAAGGGTACACATTATTTACCAATAACGACAATTGTCAAAGAAACATGCGGAAACTTGCCATACATTTCGCAAAGAGGAGCATAGAAGCACATGCAATGATAATATCTGGCCAATAATTTGGGGAACTTGTCAACAAGTCTCTCATTGATGTCATGGAAAAATTTGCCACTCATCATGTTGAATCCTATGATCGCAATAATAAAACTTTCATTGTAAACGAAACAATAAACCTACCACGAGTTTGGCTGACCTTTAGGGAGATTCAGGGTCTACTGTAGAAACATACAAGTGTGATTGTGGAAAGTATCAGGCATTTCAAATGCCTTACAAGCATGTCATTGCTACTTGTGCACATGTTGGTGTAGATCACAGGTCATATGTGTCTCTCGTATACAGGTTGCAAAATGTTTTCAATGTGTACACACTGAGATGGACAAGAGAGAAAGGGGTCAGCCAAATAGATGTAGTATATTTCAAACCATTGGCAATTCCAAAAACAAGTGTCCTACTGACCAGGAGGAGCTTAAAGCCAACCACAATAAATTCTCTTGTATTGTTGTATTTTATGATTTTATTGTTGTATTGTATGGTTTTTCCTCTTTTTTATTTTATGGATTATCATTTAAGTTCCATCGCAATGTCTTTTTAATAATACTAGTAATTCTGGTTTGCATTGACTTTTACTATTTAATATGATATATTAACTCATAATTAGCTAATTATTTTATTAAAGGAGTTTACTAAGTCGAAAAACTAATTTTTACAATTTTCGAAAAGGATTTTAAAGCCTTTATGATCCGATTCAAGTCAAGAAAGTTATACCGTTGCATCCATTAACATGAAAATAATGCAAATTATGCATTGTTCGAACAAAAATAACCTCATATTCATAAGCGAAAATATGCAGAAAAAGACCATTAAAAAACTATTAAAATGAAAAACATGATTTTTTGCATTTTCATGTACATTTTTCAAGTCTTTTAAAACTGAGTCAAGACGTGAAATTTATATCATTAGATTCATTTACATGAAGACTATCTAACTTAACTATTTTTTTAACTGTATAACATCAATTAAAAAAATGCAAACTAATATTTTTAAATTACTTCACTAAGTAAAATTCCACAATTAAAAAACCAGAATGAATTTTTTAAAATGTATAAGACCAAAAAAAGTTACTATGCAAAAATAAGGGAAAAATAATTTTTCCAATTAGAATTTTAATAATTTTATAAATAACAAATCAGAAGAAATTAAAAACTTGTTAAGAATTTGGTTTTGGGAAAACTAAATTCTCAGCGGTTTTTAAATAGAGGACATAAAAAAATACAGTGTGAATTTGACGGGAGGGGACTCGAATTCACACCTGAAAAAAAAAAGAAAGGGAGTAAGGGTATGTTGGTACATAATGTGGAAAAGGGGGTATTTGATAATATATTTTCTGGAAAGGGGGGCACAACTGTAAAACTTATGATTGACCTAAGTTCAATAAGGCTTAGATGTAGTAATAATTATTGATAAAGACCCATTAAGGCTAAGTGTGACACTTATGATTGATCAATGCTTAATAAAATTTAGGTGTAGTACTGATGATTAACCAATGCCCAATAAGACTCAAGTGTAAAATTGATGATTGATTATGATCTAATAAAGCCAAGGTGTAATACTAATGATTGACTAAGGCTTAATAAGGTCTAAGTGTAATGCTGATGAATGACCAATGTCCAATAAGGCTTAGGTATAGAACTAATGATTGATCAAAGCCCACTAAGGCCTAAGTTTAATATTGATGATTGACTAATGCTCAAGTGTAACACTGATAATTGACTAAACCCAATAAAGCCCAAGTGTAATAGTTATGATTGACTAAGGACAAGACTTATGTGTAGTACTAATGATTGACCAAGATCCAACAAGATCTAAGTGTAATATATATTGATGATTGATTATGATCCAATGGCTAAGTGTAGTACTAATGATTGAGGAATGTCCAATAAGACTTAGATATAGTATTGAATATTAACTAAGGTCTAACAAAATCCAAGTGTAATACTAATAATTTACTATTAAATCCACAGGTAAAATTTTTCAATAATATATTAATCACATTACATACGAATTTGAATCCGTTAGATAAAGTTTGTCACTTAAAAATTCTGACAAAAAATTATCTATCGATAAATTTTCATCAATGATGATGATTTACCTATGGATTAAAATTCATTGGTAAAAATCCGTTCATAATAAACTTTTTTTTTAGTTATCATAACTATACTTCTTTTCTCCTATATCTCATCCTCTATGGATGTCTACTATTGCATGGTATGCCCATTCTCCATCTTCAAAACATCCAATTAAATTAAGCGCTTTTGCTACGCTATTGTTGTTGGGACGACTAAGGCAGAAAATAATTCAAAAGCAAGAAAGCTACCAACCAAAATCATTAAAAATTAAATGAAACCAATTACATCCATGAAAGCGTTGACACACCAGTATATGTTACCAATATCATTAAAATATATAATGTTTTGTCAAAATTGCTCATATTTTACCTACTTAATTTTGCGTATTTCACAAACTATTGCACATGGGTTGCCCTAAAATTTCAGATATGTACATGCTTGAACATAAGGCATGCGAGTACAAACGCCCACCAAGTGAAAATTATTACTACGTTCAAAGAAACTACTTCAACTATGCTTGAAGAAGTCTACTCAAGAAAGGATAATATTTACTATTTTTTTCCCCGCATCGTACACGCATATGGATATATATAGCATACAACTTCAGGCCAACTCAACCATATTATCCTCAAAAACTATAGTTTAATTGTGTGCTTCCATTGTAATAGCCGTCACGAGTACCTTAATAAGTAAGCTTCAGAGATGTCGCTCTGGAAAGATCACAAGACACTTGTTTTTCTTTCGATCACAATTAGACTACCCTCTATGAGATATTAATTAAGTAAGCCCTATCTATACTAGTTCAAGCAATTAAACAATAATATTAATTTTCCTAATGATAAGATTTTATTCCCTTCATCCTTTCTTGCAAATGCATTCACAGTTTGTATCTGTCTCATTCTTCATTATCATTTGAATTCAGCCTACACGATTAGCCCTTCTACATTCCACATCCACCAAAGAAATATATATATATATATATATATATATATGTATATATATGTATGTGTATGTATGTATATATATATATATATACACACACACATATATGTAACAGCTCATCACCAAATCCATTACAAACCAAAAACATTGATCAAACATTATTTGTGGTGCAAGTGCAACTTACAAATCTCATTGATTTGCTGTGGAAAAAAAATATCATTGATAATTTATTCAGCCTTCTTATTCTTATTTTTATTCTCCACTAGAAATGGAAATTCTTGGAAAAACATTACTACTACTACTATTGTTATCTTCAATATTCTCAATAGCCTCATCAAGAAGAAGACCACCAGCTTCATCCAGCAACATAGATTGGTGGTGCAACCTAACACCACATCCTGAACCATGCAAACAACACATCAGTACTCAAATGAAGAACATCCACTTCACAATCAAGCACAAAACTATCTTCCGGGGAATGCTTGTTCAACATGCCTTAAACCAAGCCCTCATCATGCAAAATGAAGCACATGAGTCTGACAAAAACAACTTGGCAACAAAGAACCACAGAACCGTCCATGAAGATTGTTTGAAGCTCTATGGAAAAACCATCTTCCACCTCAACCGAACCCTTGAATGCTTTCATGGGAAGCAAAACTGTTCACCAGTTGATGCACAAACTTGGCTCAGCACTTCTCTCACAAACATCCAAACGTGTCAAGATGGCACGGTTGAACTTGGTGTTGAAGACTTCAAGGTTCCCAACAACAATGTTTCTGAGATGATTAGGAACAGCCTGGCCATCAACATGGACTTCATGAAACATCATCATCACATGGAAGAAAAACCAGAAGATGCGTTTCCAAGTTGGTTTTCAAAGCACGAGAGGAAACTTTTGCAGTCTTCATCGATAAAGGCACATGTTGTGGTGGCGAAAGATGGTTCTGGGAATTTCAAGACTGTGCAAGATGCTCTCAATGCTGCGGCAAAGAGGAAAGTGAAAACAAGATTTGTGATACATGTCAAGAAAGGAGTGTATAGAGAGAATATTGAGGTTGCTGTTCACAATGATAACATCATGCTGGTTGGTGATGGGCTGAGAAATACTATAATCACGAGTGCCAAAGTGTTCAAGATGGTTATACTACCTATAGTTCTGCAACTGCTGGTAATTTATATTCCATCTTATTTTTCTTTCTTTTTCCTTTTTCTTAAATTGATATATACTCCTTCCTGATTTAAATATAAACAAAAAAACCTCTTGAGGGCAGACCCGTGTCTAGAAATTATGAGACCTAAGAACAAATTTACTCAAATTTTAATTTAATACACTTTGTTAATTTTTTTAAAAATAAATTATTATTTCATATCTTAAATATTATTTAAATTTCAAATTGAGACTTAATTAAATATTTAAATTAATCTATATATACAAAATATCCACATGAAATGAAATTTTAGCTCCATGTGTCATCTAATAATCAATATGTTTTGTCAAAATATGTTTTTTTATATATCCACCATAGACTCAATCATTAAATTTAAATTTTGTACTAATTTCAATAGATTTGTTTTAGGTAAAGGGGAGGTTGAATCTAAAATAGATATAAAATATTTTTCTTTAACTTTTTGAAATAAAATTAAAATTTTACTTAAATTATTAACCACAACCATTGCATGCATAACTTAGGATTATGTACTCTTATTAATAAAAAAATAATTACAAATAATAAATCATATCTTAACAAAATTTACCACTTTATAATTTAAATTGACAAAAAATATTAAAAATGTAAAAAAGCATGAAACCCTTGGTTAGCAACTTTAGTGGGGAATCTTAGGGAGGAATCTTTTGATGAAGATCTCTCTTTTTCCATATCCACAACTAAAGAGGAAAAGTAGATTTTCACGTGGAGATTCGGTTCTTTCCCAAAAATCTTAAAGATCTGCACGGAATTAAAAAATGATTTTTTATGTGACAGGACAAAAAAAAATGAAAATAAAATTAAAAGTTAAAATTAATTATATACTTTATTAATATTCATATATTTTTTCATGCTTTATTAATTAAAATTAATTACTTAATTTAATTTAATTTAATTTTAAATATTTAAAAGTGGGGTCCATCTAGGACCCGTTAAAATTATCTAAGATATCAATTTGGAATCTACCAATAAATTTTTAAAGAAAAAAATATAACATATCTTAATATCTTCAATCTTAAATGGCACTATGGAATCCACCAAAAAGTGATCTAAGATCCCAATTTGCGATCTACCACTAAAGGTATTCCTCATTGGCCTTATGGTTTCCACGACCATGCTTGAGGGTTGGTTTTAAATACAAAAAAATTAATTAACTTTATCTCATTTAATAATATCATGATTATCATATCCAAAATACCCTTCGTTTAATAAGACTTTGATTAAACTACTTTTTACTCTTGATATCAAATTTCAATGAAAAACAGTCTAAGAAAATAACTTATTTTATAATTGAGATTGTTGGAATTAAATGTTACTAACCAGTTTTCTTAGTAAATGTGAATTAGTTTTTTTTATTACTTATATTAAAAATTCGAGTAATACATCCCATTAAATAATGCCATGTGTCGCTGAAGTGTTGCTAACATTTTTCTTTCTAATTCTATAATTGTATGTCAAGGAAGTGTTTAGCATTTCACTTTTCTAAAATTCCTTATGAGTTATGACTTAACTTCTAAACCTTTACTTGAACTATCCAATTTTAGGAATAGACGGCCTCCACTTCATTGCACACGACATCACCTTCCAAAACACCGCTGGTGTTCACAAGGGTCAAGCTGTGGCACTCCGATCGGCCTCAGACCTCTCCGTCTTCTACCGGTGTGCCTTCATGGGCTACCAAGACACCCTCATGGCTCATGCACAACGCCAATTTTACCGCCAATGCTACATCTATGGCACCGTTGACTTCATCTTTGGCAATGCCGCAGTGGTGTTCCAAAATTGTTACATTTTCGCAAGAAGACCCTTAGAAGGCCAAGCCAACATGATCACAGCCCAAGGACGAGGTGACCCATTTCAAAACACAGGAATTTCAATCCACAATTCTCAAATTCGAGCAGCTCCAGATCTCAGGCCCGTTGTTGACAAATACCACACTTTCTTGGGTAGGCCTTGGCAACAATACTCTCGAGTCATGGTCATGAAAACGTTCATGGACACCTTGGTTAACCCATTGGGTTGGTCTCCATGGGGTGATTCTGATTTTGCTCAGGACACGCTTTATTATGGAGAGTATCAAAATTATGGGCCTGGAGCATCTACAACCAATAGAGTAAAATGGTCTGGTTTTCATGTGATCAATAGCCCAACTGAAGCGTCTCAATTTACTGTCACACGCCTCCTTGCTGGCCCAACATGGTTGGGTTCTACAACCGTGCCATTTACCTCTGGCCTTTGAGCTTGTGCTATGTGGTTACAATTTGTTGAGTCAATTATTTATTTGTTATTAAGTTATATTGTAGTTTGTGTAAAAACATATACAATTGATATTCTTCTGTATTAATTTATATTGTATTATTCTTTGTAAAACACAAGGAAACATAAGAAGGGAGTTGAATTATGTTTTAAACAACTTACAAAATATTTTTGAAAGACTTTAAAGCTTTATTTGTTTATAACATAAATTGGAAAAACTTAGAAAAAAAAACTTGGTATATAAGAAAGCTTTGTAATAAAACCTTTGTTAAAAACAAGATAAACAAAAAGTTTGAAACACAACATTAGTAACATACATAATCATAAACAATATAAAAACACGTGGAGATTTTATACTAGTTCATTTGTTCCAAAGAGACTGTGTCCAATTCTTGGTTAAGCACTAGGTTTCACTATAACTGTTACATGTTTCCAATATTCTTTTCCAAGCCACTTTTTTCTCAACCCCAAGTAGTTTGCATAGTTTCATCCCCAAGCAATCAACCAAGTATTTTTAATTGCAAAGCCTCTTTAGTCTACTACCAAGATCACCAAGAAATTGGATAAGGGTAAGGCTCACTAATTATCTATCATCTTATAAGATGAATGTATAAGAATTAGTACAAGTCTTTACACTAAGAATTTTCAACTTAGTACGAGATAATTTAATCTTAAGAGAATTTAATAAGGCTTTTTAATAGAGGACTAGGAAGCTTCAAAGGAAGAGGAAGGAGACTTCAATATTTTATCTTAGATTAGAAGTTTTTGTGTAATTTTTTTGTATTGGACCTTTGTGAGCTTTTTGTGATTGATTTTATGTTTGTTTAGTGGGCTTTCATTAGGCCTTTGTGGTTGGAATTTAAAAGTTAGTAAGTTTTTTAGAATGTTTAATTGGCTAGTTTATTGGGCCAAGTCCCAAGTGGGCCTTTATAGGTAAAGTATAAATAGGAACTTTACACTCATTGTTAAAAGCTTTTGGATGAATTTGAATTATGTTTGTGCTATGTGAATTAGCATTGTTCCTCTTGGTTCTAGTGTGGAGCCAAGCTCAACTTGCAACCTATCAAGAAGGGTGACTTGAGTATCTCACACTCTCTTTGGTGAGCCACAAAAAGGGGAATCAGGATGAAGAAAGTTATCGCAAGATGTTCCCTCATCCTCGCTAAGCACTACCTTGTTAAAAAACCTCCCTTATCTTTTCCTCTTAAGTGATAATGTCCTTGAGGCATGAGACTCCTCAGCCAATTGATCTTAACCATCTCACACAGGGCCATCACGACTAGACGAGGGATTTTGTTTTAACATAAGAGCAAGATCTTTATGCCTATTCGTTTGGCTCAACCTATACTTTTTGGAGTAATTAGATAAAGAATGATCAATTGACATGCAAAAAAGAGAAAACAAAAGCCATTGTCTCATAGATTATCCCAATAATAAAGCAAACACCTTACCTTTTCCTCTTGAGAGACAAAAGTCATAAGCTCGTTCATATTGTCATGGCCTTGAGGCGCGAGACTCCTCAACAAACTGATCATGACCATCTTGCATAAGATTTTCACAATCAAACCCCAGGTTTTGTTTTTGCATAGGAGCAATATATTATTCCCATTCATTTGGTCCAACCTATAATTTTTGGATAAAGAACAACCAATCGGCAAGCAAAAAAGAACGAAAAAAAGGCAATTTCTCATGGATTATCCCAATAATAATAATAATAAAAAAACCTTCTCATTCCACTAGTATCTCCTTCACTAAGTTCCCAATGAGGTCAAATGAATAAGAATCCTAGCAAAATGATCAAACATTTGATTATGTGTAGCTTTATCCAAGGATATAGGAGTACCTATAGCCCTAACAATCTTAAACAACATTTTAGGGCACCAATACTCCCATGGGAGATATGGAATCTTACCCAATGCACTAGGCATGTGTTTGTTTTTGCTTATCGGGGACAAAGAAGACCTAGGTGCACATTCCATGCACCCACTACCTAGACACTGCGTAGATTCTTTGGAGAAGCAAAACTAAACCCATAGAAACCCCTTCCCAATGAAATCATCTGTCATTGCCTAAGGGGTTTTCAAAGTACAGTCAATTGTGCATGCAAATCATGCACCTTGATTGGTTGATCATCCTTGCCTATAATAAGGCATCCATGTAGGTTATTTTTTCAACCCTCCTAGCTACCTTAGCCTATATTGCTCCACCAATATCTCGATGGAAAAGGAGTCACCTTTGACGCAAGCACATGGAAGTTGGTTTATAGGTTTATCAATCATATTGCTCATAGCCTAGTTAAAAGAATGAGTTTGTGTGAAGGCAGGGTGCCCTAAGGAGAATTAGGAAATTCCAAGAACCCCAATGGACAAGCTTCTCCGGTGGCATAATGTAAAACATTAAGATATCACGTAGAGCAAAACTCTAGTGGAGCCATCCCTTCTCAATTACTCTTTCTTTTACATAAGTGTAAGAACTTGTTTGTTTAAATTAAAAACGTTAGCTAGTTTTAATTGCATTTTTTTTAACAAATTTTACCTCTAACAAATTAATTTGGTGCATTTTACCCCATACTTTAAAAACATATGGATTTTACCTTTCACCATTTGTTCATTAATTGACTAATGAAGAGCTCATGTGACATGCTTACATAATTGCATTTTTCACCTTGAACACTTTTTACTTTTTGGCTAATTTTACACTCAACTTTTTTTCACTTTTTGGCAAGTTTTATCCCTAACTATTTACTTATTGGCGATTTTTACCCCCAACCTTTACAAACAATTACGGAACAAACAACAAAAGGTAAAATTTGCAAACCTTTTGAAAAGTTGGAGGTAAAACACGTCAAATTAATCTGTTGGAGATAAAAGTCACTAAAAAATATAAAGTTAGGGATAAAAAGTACAATTAAGTCAAAAAAATTATGACATATGATTTATTAAGTCTTTTTAGATTTTATTATTTCAGAATTAAAAACTAGAATTTTTCTATTTTTACATTTTAAAAACCAATTATTTACTAGAAAATATTAAACAATTTTTTAATTTAAAAACATATTTTCTTTAAAATAAAAAAAGTACCTTGAAATAAGCCTTTTAAGGGTTTTTTTCTCTTGTAAAGGAGCATTTCAGGTAAGCAGAATTTCGTTACCCACTTGAACCTAAGCAAAATGAAATTGAGTTAGTGTTGCTAGCCAAAATTAAATTTAGTTTACAGTTGATGCGAGAGGAAAAGGCTCCAAATGGGTATATATAGCCTGGCTAGATTTAGAATGACTCATTAATATCTAACTCAATTGTCTAAATCGTAAGTAGAGATGAAAATAGATTAGATTAATGAATAAGATTGTGCTTAAATAGACTTGACCTATGTAAAAAATTCAAAGCTTGAGCCTAATCTATTACTTGTCATAGTTTTTATCTTTGGGTCTAATTTGACCTATTTGAAAACTTAGCTTTTAGCATACTTAAATGCATATTTCACATGGAAGCTTAATTTTATATATGTCTTACTTCTCTCTTCATGGGCTAATAGGTTCATGTAAGTTAATGAGGAAAAACTCTATATAAATAAACTATAATCTATAAAAATTAAAATTGTTTCTATACTCAAAGCACGAGACAATCTTTTACCTTAACATATTTCAAATTTGTATGTATTACATATAGTGACAAACAAATATAATTATATGCTAAAATTATATTGTAGATATGGTGATAGACTATTGACAATTACTATAGGATGACCCCTCAATGTTGACGCCAAAAACATATGAAGGACAAAGTCTTTAATACGTTTCTACAGATTTAAACATATAGTGATAATTTTTGTTGTAGGTATAGGTCACTTGTTTTATTGTGACGATATTAAATAAATTTGGCACTTTTAATTTTTTTTTGCCTTAATACTTCAGTTTATCATGAAAAAAAGACCTTAACTAATTTAAAGTTGGACGGGGAGATAAGTAAAGCATTTACTCAACTATATTAGAGTTGCTATGCACGAGGCAGAAATTAAATAAAACGAAAGAAAGCTATCAACCATTATCATTAAAAAAATAATATGAAACCGGTTATAATATCCATGAACGCGTTGACACATCAGTATATATAAGTTAACAATATATATGATTAAAGTATATAATGTTTTGTTAAATTGCTCACATTTTCCTTATTCCTTAAATTACTGCACATGGGTTACCCTAAAATTAGATAGAGATATATGCTTAAACATAACGCATACGAGGACATGCAAACGCCCACCAAGTGAAAATGATTACTACGTTCAAAGAAACTACTCCTTCTCCTATGCTTTGAAGAAGTCTACTCAAGAAAGGATAATATACACAATTTTCTTTCGCCGCATTGTACATGCATATGGATATATAGCATACAACTTCAGACCAACTCAACCATATTATCCTCAAAATCATAGTGCTTCTATTGTCACAGCCGTCAAGTACATTAATAAGTAAGCTTCAGAGAGATGTTGCTCTGTCAAGACTCAAAATCACAGACACTGTTACGGTCTCACAGAAGGAAAAGAGCTCAAGATCGGTGGGTTGTGTAGAAATATTGGCAAAAGAACCAAAAGGGTGTTTTTTTAAAAAATATTTACCGATAAGGTGCGTTTTCGAAAATATATGCAAATCCGGTGCAGGAGGACTCTTATTTACAAATCTGGTGTTGTGTAACATGCCT
>PYAF01004092.1:248462-264639 GCA_007407185.1 Glycine tomentella | reverse complement strand
TTGTTTAATTTTCATTCTTTATTCAACACAATCTTCCAACTACTTTTGCGTATTTTTCTGTTCTTGTTCAATCATAATCTTTATAATTACTACGAAATCTTTCCAATCCCTGTGGAGACGATACTTTACTTACACTTTTATTACTTGTTAAACGATCGGTGCACTTGCCGTATATACATTCGCATAAATCGAAACAACATTGAACATATTAATATTTAATATATATTAAATATATTCAACAATACATAGCATCCAAGCTCCTAATGTCTAAGGTTCTAGCGAAACTCGGCCACTACCCAGCCTCTTAGTCCGGGATGTATCATCCGAGCTTCTCTCCCCTACTCGGGACCCTTGGCCCGGGGTGCATCCTTTGGTCTTCGCTAATCACCTGCAAGACATAATCCCCAACTAGGGTGAGATACAATCTCAATAACTCAGGGTTCTTGGAGGCCTCTCCTCCCACTGGTTCACATCCCACAATACATAGCATCAAACTACATATCATACCATACATCACACGTATGTTGCAACACAGGTGCCATTCCGTTGGGCGCTACCAACGTCAGGAATGCACCACAAATATAGTATATATATATATATATATATATCATTGAGAAAGATCATCCACTTAAGGGCACAGTCTCTCAGGTTTTCTATTCATATAAATTGACCACGAAGAGTTGTTCCACATGACTTTGCCTCTTCAGGAAGTCCATACATAGTCTATTCTACTGGCTAGAGAATCTCATCATTCATACAACATATCATCACAGTATGTATCCTATACATGTTATCAGTAAAAGCAAAACAAACCATTTTAATACCACATGCATCATGACACACAATAACCAACACTCTCTCAGAGTATGGTGGAACACAGTCAAGGGGAAAAACTCTCAAGAACAGAGAGCTTACCTGCTTCAACGCTACTCCAACTCTCTCTTGCCCTCTGTTAGGATTTTACGGCAATCGCACCGTGTTATCGTTGCAAGTTACAAATTTATAAAGTTCGTCTCCACAGGGATTTGAGTTTACTTCAGTTCATTTAAATCGTTACCAGTTCAATAGTTTATATACAGATGATAAAACGAAGGTTCATTTGTTGTTTGTTTGTTGCGCAAAGTAAAGATAAAAATTACGGAATTAAATATGAAAGTAAATAAACGAGTTTAAAGCCAAGGAAAGCGTAGGATTGAATTTCGTCTTACTTATCCCTTCGATTAATTTTACCTATGTATTATTTTTCTATTCTTATTGAGCACACGTTTAAGTAACCTTAATTCGATTCCTCGCAATTAAGTCCTAAGGATATTTTACTAAATATCGATCCCTCACATATTTAATTAAATACCCAAGCATTAAGATCATATTCACGTGTTAACGCGATCAAAATGTTAAGCCCTATTCCTAGCAATGTAACGTGATGAGTGATTAAATTCAGTTCAAACCCTAAATTTACTTTCCAGTCGCCTTTAAGGTTAAATTCATGAAACTAACGATCACTTAGAATCAAGCATTAAGCGTAGAATAAAATCACCAATAAGAAATAGAATAATGCATAAATAATTTAAACGAGCATAGGGATAAGAAGAGTACGTCCAATCCTTTAGAGAAGTTTAAGCGAACATTGGCAGAACCTCCTCGAGAGAACCGCTGACTAAGCTCATCATCGATCCTCTTTTCGGCAGAATTTCCTTACAAAATTCACTCTTCCTCACTTCCCTAAGCTTCTACCCTCACTTAAGAAGTAAAACAAGCTAAAATATGAAAAAGTAGCTCAAAATGGGGAGAAAGGAATGCTTCTTGCTCCAAAAATTCGTCAATATTTATAGGTTTTATGCACCTGGCTGCTTTGGTCGCCCAGGCGAGCCATTCCTTCATAATCTGGTCGCCTGGGCGAGCTAATGTCATCTTCTGGGAACTTGTAACTCGCCCAAGCGAGTGAAATGTGCATGGCATGGCCGCCTGGGCGAGCTAATGGCTTAATGGTGAAGTTTTCTTTGGGCCTTGTTGTAACATCCCGAGCGCTGACGAGGGCGGAGAGTAATCGCCGGTGTAGTGAGGCACGGACAAGGAGCGGCTCCTGGCAGGCTTCCAGCGGGAGGGGTACATGAATGAATCGAATACACACCCAAACGAGAGGGATCCAGAGGCTGTGCAGGTATGGGACTGTACAGTTGAGGATAACTTAAAAGGATTTAATAGGTACTACCTATAACAACAAGGTGCATCTACTTTTCGGTAGCCCATAACATAAGAACTCCACAGTTAAGCATGCTTGACTTGGAGCAATCTTGGGATGGGTGACCTCCTGGGAAGTTTCTCAGGAAGTGTGTGAGTGAGGACAAAGCACATTGAAAAGTCTTGTGTTGGTATGTAGGGACAGTCGTTGATCCTGTAAGTGGCCGGGCGTTACACTTGTGGATTCTTGGGCCTGGAATGCTGTTGGAACTTCATTATTTGCTTAGATCACTCCCTTCTCTAGGTTTTTGCATGCTTGATGCTTCCGTAATCTTCCAACCTAGCAAAATTAAATCATTTAGTTGGACGAATCCTCTCAAAATATGAAAGCATGACTTACCTTTATATAACCATCATTTGACTAGTTTTTTAGGGTTAACTTGTGAATAAATCTATTCAAAATAACGGATAAGTGCCATTTTTCAATCCTGTTTTTACTAAAATTTGGCGCTTATCACCCTCGTGGTCACAACCACTAATGTTCTCTATATAACACTTTCTGAAAAACGTCAAGGAAAGCTAAGGATCGACTTTTCCTAAGCTGGAAAGCCCTAAAACCTTCTTTCCCTTCGAAATGGAACTTGGTGGGCTCTTGGAGAAAGTGATCTCTCCGTTTGGAGGTTTTTAGAATGAACAGAGGTCGGAACCTAACTATTGGGCAGTTCTTTTCAACTTTCCAGTTGCATGCAAAGGGTTTAGGTTGAGGGTAAGAGGTGGCGAAGTTTCTCTCTCTAAGGAATGATGAAAACAGAGAAAGGAAGAAGACGATGGTATTTCTGTAAGGAAACTGTAGGAATTTTCATATATATATATATATATATATATATATATATAAATGACTCTGGTGTGTGTGTTACACGCTTCTGATGCCACTTTGGCACTATCGACTTTTGATGCCACTCTTGGCATTATCGGTACAAATTACACTACTATGTTTTCCTTGTCGAGTTTGGTATGCATGACTCGGGTACCCTTGTGCAAGTTCAGTTCAAGGTCTGCCTTCATCCGGGTTCATACCACGGCACCTTATTAAACTAAAGTTTACCCTTCTCCCGGGTTCATGCCTCATCACCTTACAAAATTCAAGATCAACCCTCGTCTGGGTTCATGCCTCGGCACCTTACTAAGGCATTAATAAATGCGAGGTCTCCCCCTTTCGGGTTCCTACCTCGGTCACCTAATTAAACGCGAGGTCTCCCCCTTCCGAGTTCCTACCTCGGTCACTTAGTAAATGTGAGGTCTCCCCCTTTCGGGTTCCTACCTCTTAAGCACCTTTTTTCCTAAAGTGTCACCCCGAACAGACGAGTCTGGGTTCCTCGTTAACACTACTTTAGGAGCATGACCCCAGATCCATTACAGGATTTTAACATAGAGGATTTTTAGACCTAATAACATATTTAATATAGGTAATTACCCTTCTAAACCTGGATTGGTAACAGGATCATAACATGTATCAAAGGCAAACAAACAAAACACACAAAGAAATGAGCCACAAGAAGCACTCAGCTTCTTGAAATTATATGCACTGATGTTTGGAGTCCTTTTGATGTTAACTCTTTCAATAAAGAGAAATATTTTATCACCTTCATTGATGATTATTCACGTTGTGGTTATGTCTATTTGCTACATGATAAATCTCAAGCTATAAATGCTTTAGAGATTTACATTAATGAAGTTGAAAGGCAATTAGACAGAAAGGTGAAAATTGTCAGGTCTGATAGGGGTGATGAGTATTATGGAAGGTATGATGAAAGTGGACAACATCCGGACCCATTTGCTAAATTCCTAGAAAAGTGTGGTATTTGTGCTCAATACACAATGCCAGATACACCACAACATAATGGTGTATTAGAAAGGCATAATAGAACCTTGTTGGACATGGTTTGAAGTATGTTAAGTAATTATTCTTTATCCATTTCATTGTAGACTTATGCTCTAAAGATTGCCATGTATGTATTAAATAGGGTTCCTAGTAAAGTGGTTCCAAAGACTCCTTTTGAATGGACAGGAAGGAAACCTAGCTTAAGGCACCTGCATGTTTGGGGTTTTCAAGCAGAAATTAGATACTACAACCCACAAGAAAAGAAATTGGATACAAGAACCATCAATGGTTATTTCATTGGTTATCCAAAAAAGTCAAAAGGGTATAGATTTTATTGTCCTAATCATACTACAAGGATTATAGAAATTGGAAATGCTAGGTTCATTGAAGATGGTGAAGTTAGTGGGAGTGAAACACCACGTAAAGTGACAATTCATGAAGTGAGAGTACAAGTTCCTTTGACTTGTAGCTCTAGTAAAGTTATTATTCTTTATGTTATTAAACCGATTAATAATAATGAAGAACAAAAAATGAATGATCCCATTGCTCATGATGAAAATATTGACAATGAACCGAATGAACCCATTGTAGAATAACCACAACAAATAACATTAAGAAGATCTCAAAGGGAAAGGAGATATGCTATTTCTAATGATTATATGGTATATCTACAAGAGTCTGAATTTGACTTAGGTATAAAAGATGATCTAGTGACGTTTTCACACGCCGTGAATAGTGAAGATGGTGACAAGTGGTTAAATGCCATGAAAGATGTGTTGAAATCTATGGAACAAAATGAGGTTCGGGACCTTGCTGAGTTACCAGAAGGATGTAAGAGATTTGGATGTAAATGGGTCTATAAGACTAAATGTGACTCTTATGGTAACTTAGAACGGTACAAGGCTAGACTAGTTGCAAAGGGATTCACTCAAAAAGATGGCATTGACTATAAAAAAACTTTTTCACCAGTTTCAAGAAAGGATTCTCTAAGAATCATTATGGCATTGGTGACTCATTATAGAGTTACACCAAATGGATGTGAAAACAGCCTTTCTAAATGGGAATTTAAAGGAAGATGTGTATATAGACCAACCAATGGGGTTCATAGAAAAGGGAAAAGAGCAGATGGTGTGCAAACTCAAGAAGTTAATATACGGACTTAAACAAGCTTCAAGACAATGGTATCTTAAGTTCAATTATATCATTGCTTCCTTTGGATTTAAAGAAAATACTATTGATTGGTGTATATATCCGAAGGTCAGTGGGAGTAAGTTTATATTACTGATTATGTATGTTGGTAATATCTTGCTTGCAACTAATGATCTTAGTCTTTTAAATGAGACTAAGAAGTTTATCTCTAGTAACTTTGAAATGAAAGATATGGGCGAAGCATCCTATGTGATTGGGATAGAAATATTCCGTGATAGATCACAATGACTGTTGGGTTTGTCTCATAAAACATATATTAATAAAGTTTTAGAGAGATTCAGAATGCAAAACTGCTCATCATCTCCAGTACCAATTCAAAAAGGAGACAAGTTTAGTCTCATGCAATGTCCTAAGAATGAATTGGAACGAAAGGAAATGGAAGCAATTCCATATGCATCACTTGTTGGGAGCCTAATGTATCCTCAGACTTGTACGAGACCAGATATTAGCTTTGCAGTTGGAATGTTAGGAAGAACCAGAGTAATTCTGGTATGGATCATTGGAAAGCTACAAAGAAAGTTTTGAGATATTTGCAAGGCACTAAAGGTCACATGCTTACTTATAGGAGGTCTAGTAACCTTGAAGTAATTGGATACACATACTCAGATTTTGCAGGATGTGTGGATACAAGAAAATCTACTTATGATTATCTGTATTTTTTAGCTTGAGGAGCTATATCATGGAAAAGTGCAAAGTAGTATATAATTGTTGCATCCACTATCGAAGCTGAATTTGTGGCATGCTTTGAAGCCATGGTTCAGGCTAAATGGCTGCAAAGCTTTATTTCAAGGATTGAATTGGTCGATAGTATTGATAGGCCGTTGAAAATTTATTGTGATAATTCTGCTGCAGTCTTCTTTTCTACAAATGACAAGTATTCAAAAGGTGCTAAGCATATGGAATTGAAATACTTTGTCGTTAAAGAAGATGTTCAGAAACATCAAGTGTCTATAGAGCATGTTAGCACTAATTTTATGTTAGTTGATCCCTTGACGAAGGGATTACCGCCCAAGACATTTATTGGTCATGTATATAGTGCGAGCATTGTGTCAGCTAATGAATGTTGATCATTATTGTAATTATTGACTATTGACACTTTGAATTCAATGATGTTTTAAGTTTCTGAAAATTATCCTATTTTCAAATTTATGTATACATGCATGTATGAATGATTATTTTCAAAAAACATGATTTGTCCCTAATGAAGACATAATAGTATTATTGTGGGACATTATGATGTAAACTTCCATTAAAGTATCATATTAGGAAGAAGAGATAATAAAGTGGTACACGGAAGGAACTATGTCGATTTGATGGCATAGAACCGCCATGACTCTTATTGGTTTTATTTTTGATCATGATTTATGATGAGGCCAATGTATGAAAACTTTAGTCCTATGTATGCACATTATAATTTTTTTCATTAAATCATGAAATGAAATTTGTGACATGAGCCAAGTAGGAGAATGTAAGATATATCATTGTGGCTCATTTAAATAAATGTTATTTGATTTAATGAATAAAGGACATAAGGGTAATTGGTTACAAAGAAAAGTTATTAAAAGGATATCTGTTGATCAGTGCAGTTATCTTAAACATAGTAGTTTAGTTTCTATTAAATAGGTATTTAGAAAACTGAATACATTCATTGTCTGTTCATGAAAGTTGTATCTTATCCCTATCAAATAAGATGCAAGAACTGAAAGGGTCTCTCTCTAAGAAAATATTATACTGTAAAAGATTTTCTACAATCATGGATAAATGTATATTTATGTGAAACTCATGAATTTTATAGATCCTGTTCATGAAATTTGATGTGATTATTTTAAACAGAAATTATAGATTTGTGTTTATAATAATATTTTTTCTCAAAAAAATATTCACGTTGTTACACAAAGGCACAAACCTAGAAAACAATAGGTTCCTTTAATGTGTTAATATATAACTCTTCGAGGAATGCCAAAAACGTAAGAATCAAGAAATCTAGTTTAATTGATTGTACAGGGGGTTGAGTGTTATAAATCTTCTGCTTTTGGTCTCTGTTCAATTTCTACGGGTCCAAAAAATAAATATCAAAAACACAAGATCAGCTAATTAAAACGTAATTACTTGAGGATGGAAACCATATAGAGTGAATGTCCACATCTTCAAGATGCATGACATAGCTCTACCGACCAAAAATATTCAACGTACTTTACATTACGACCATAAAATGCGGAATATATGCAATGAAAGTCATGATGTCTAAACATAACATGATCCTTGACACTTGATAGTTGATATAGGCATGTTTCATCGAGCGAAGAACACGGCTGATATATGCGAATTTATTGTTGAAGAAGTTCTATATTTCTCTTGAGGTTCAAACCATGTTTGATTTGTTCAGAGACGACTACTCAAAAATGTTTCTGTTCATGTATGTATGGTTGAAGAAACCTTCAATAGTTAGTAATTAATCAGTAATAGTGATCATATAGTAAGCATTCCATTTTAATTTCAAAATTGGCGGCAAATTAGTCAGCAGCTACTTTCACCAACTCCACGTGGGCGCAAATTTCGGAGTCACGCGTTCCTCTTGTGATACTACTCAATTTCTTTCCGTGTCTATTGGAGTAGTGCAAAATTAAAGTTATTCCAACTTTTATGGGAATGAATTCTACATATTGACTTTATTATTATATAGTAGTTATATTTTAGCCAGATTTTTAATAAATTTGACAATTATTAATTGGTTAAATTTTCTAGGTTCTTGAACTATTATATAATTTTTAGTCGTATATTGTACAAATTGGTAAAATTACACATGAACATTATTGTGGGATCATTGTACACGTGTCCATTCCCTGTGTCAATCTCGCTATAGTAACCGTGTACTTTTTCATCTTAAATGTCAACCCAGACATGACTAGTACAACTCGTCCACCCTCCGAGTTACTCTAGCTACAAGAGTGTGGACTGATAAGTGCCACATTTCAGTCGATTTCATGTTTAAAATAGTGGCACTTATCTTTTGATTTATTTCATTTATCTTAGAAATTTCCCTAAACCTAGTTAAGAAGCACCTTATATTTGTATTTAAAGTGTTTCGGAAGATTGATTCAATCATGCTTTATATTTGAATAGGTTCCGTGGAATTCTAAGGCTTCCGGAGGAAAAAAAGAAAGCAAGGAAGGTGCATACAACAAGCATGGGAAGTATCAACAGCAAACCAGGCCCATCAGACACCAAGGCCCAAAGAAATCTTCAAAGCTAAGTTTAAGCTCGCCCAGGCCACCATTTCATGTGTATTTTGGTCGCCTGGGCGACCACACTTCCCCAGGAACCGCCTAAGCTCGCCCAGGCCACTGAAAATAGGGTAATTGGGACGCCTGGGCGCCCCAAGCTAGCAGGAGAGCATCACCTATAAATAGTGGACGGATTCTTGAAGGAAGGCATCATTTTCTTCACTCTTTTCTCTTCCAATGGCATTAGCTGCTCTTGTTTTCTTAGTTTAAGTGAGTGTAGAACTTAGGGAAGTGAGGTGAGTGACTTTTGTAAGGAGATTCTACCGAAGCAAAGGTCGATGACGAGCTTAGTCGGTCAGTCTCTCGAGGAGGTTCTGCCCATGTTCACTTAAGCTTCTCTAAGGATTGGGTGTACTCTTCTTATCCCTATGCTCTTTTAATTATTTATGCATCATTCTTTTTCTTGTTGGTAATTTCATTCTACGCTTAATGCTTGATTCTACTTGATCACTAGTATCACGAACTTAAATCCTAAGTGAGACTGGAAAGTAATCTTAAGGTTTGAACCAAATGAAATTACTCGTTACGTTACGTTGCTAGGAATAGAGCATAATGTTTCGATCGCATTAAACACGTGAATATGATCTTAATGCTTGGGTATTTAATTAAGTATGCGAGGAATCGATATTTAGTAAAATATCCATAGGGCTTAATTGCGAGGAATCAAGTTAAGTTTACCTAAACGTGTGCGTCAACAAGAATAGAAAATGCATAGGTAAAATCAATTAAAAGGGATAAGTAAGATGAAACCCAATCCTATACTTACTTGACTTGTATCCGTTTATTTTCATTTCCCGTAATAGTTTATTTGTTTTCCGTTATCTTTATTTTACATTTTCCACAACAACAACAACAAATGAATCTTCGCTCTTTCTCATCTGTACATAACTACTAAATTGTTAGTTTTAAATCAACCGACGTAAACCCAAATCCCTATGGAGACGAACTTTTATAAATTCGAAACTTACAGCGATAACAACGGTACGCTTGCCGTGGTGTAAAAATTCCTAACATCCACTCTCTCAACTTCCAGAAGATCCTAGACCGCGACAACTTATCTATTATAAATACTTGAATTGGTGAAACCACCTTATTTTATAATATATCTCCAGTTATCTACAAGTTGTTATTTATCTACAAATAACAACATATCTATAAGGTACACATTATCTCTAATTCAAACATAACTACCTGCTATTATTTGTTATCTTATTAACAGATTAAGGCCCAGAGCTCATACTTCACGCTATAAATACAGGTTCGCTCTAAACCATTACTAATTCCATATTTAGTTCATACTAACTCATAAGATTGGATATCATCCTAGTATACACTGGATACTCATATATTATTCATCCGAGATACCCTTGGAAACCTTAAACACTTTCTTATATACTTGATTATTCTTCAATAATAAATGTACTTACTTGAGCGTTGGAGTGTCTTTCCTTTGTTTTGTAGGTTCCTCTCCTAAACAAAGATGATCATTCATCTGACGTGCAAAGTTTGGAACCCACCCATCATCATACGTGGAATTTCCAAATTTTGGTAAGAACATTTGGCGCCCACCGTGGGATCGCGGTAAAACATACCATGCGGCCTCACACTTAAACAAATCATCATAACGGATACATGGTCAACACACGTTCCAGCATTAGACGCCACACTCTTGTGGAGGCGTCCAACTCTCCACAGACTACCATGACGAACGCCGACACCCTTTAGCAACTCCAAAACTGCATGGCAGAGATGGAGCGAGGGTATCAAGAAGAAATCCAGTGGTTGAAAGCTGACTATAATCAACAGGGGGCTAGAAGGAGACATCAATCAGGAGATGAACAATCCCTTCTTACGAGGAATGAAACAACTTAAGGCGAATCACACCTCCGACAACATGTTGATCCTCCGGGCAGTTCCAATTCAACACATGTATACCGACCTGGGAAGTACACTACACGACTACATCCCTTTGTCAACCGTATCATGGAAGTCGTCCCCCCTCCCGAGTGAAAACCCTTCCACTTGGAACGGTATGTGATAAGTGTCATATTTTAGTTAAATTCAGGCTTATAATGCCGACACTTATCTTTTGATCTTAGTAAATTTGTTTATAAACTTGTGCTAAACCTAGTTGATTTTTATTTAGTACTTATATAATGTTGTTTTTCACATTTTGGAAGATTAGTCCAATCAATAGAGGAAATTTTTGCAAGCAAAATGGCCCAGAACTCACCTAGGCTAATGACCTTTCTTCACCATTAAGAGTTAACTCGTCCAGGCGAGTGAAACCAGTGCAAATTGCTCGCCCAGGTGAGTGGCATTCTTCAGGGCTAAGATTTTAACTCGCCCAAGCAAGTGGAAGTAGTGTAATTGGCTCGCCCAGGCGAGTGGAAGTTCTAGAAAAGGTGTTAAGTCGCCTAGATGAGTGGAAGTAGTGTAATTGGCTCGCCCAGGCGAGTGGAAGTTCCAGAAAAAGGTGTTAACTCGCCCAGGCGAGTGAAACAAGGCCAAATGGCTCGTCTAGGTGAATGGGTTTATTTGAACGAACTTGGGGCTATCATCTCTACGCCTCACTTGAAAATGAAGTTTCCTACTACAACAGGGGAGATTGTTAGTATTAAAGCAAATTAGAAGGAAGTCCGACAGTGCTACGCGGAAAATTTGAAAGTGGCACTGTATCCTTCCAACAGGAAGTCGGGCAGACACAGTCCCACTTTGGGGGGTACTATTCAGGTAATGAGCATAGATAAAGGGTCCATCCCTTACACACTGACTGTCTATATAGATCACCATGACGATACCTTCGATGTGGGTCTGCGCGATGATAACGTCGACAAGGTGTAACAACCTGAAATTTCGATAACTTAAAATATATGTGTGATGTATTCCTTGTATAATTTGATTACTTTATTAATTAGGATTATTTGAAATATTATGTGAATTATCCATGTGAAATTGCTTGGTGTAGATGTCAAGTTATGTGGAGTTTGGTTGAGATGCGTTGTAATTAAGTGATTTCGAATTTGACCCGAAACCTATTTTAGTAGAATAACCATTATAGATCTGTTAACTGTTGGATCCTCTTAAAATTTTAAATGTAGATTTCTAATCCACATTTGAATGTTTTTACCGTTGGGATTTTCAAAATAATGTTAGGAGTGTGAGAAATTGATTTTTTCACAGAAGTATAAATTTTGAGTTTTGGTAAGCTCGCCCAGGCGAATTTTGCATGCATTTTTGCTTGCCTGGGCAAGTGAAAGCAATGATAAATACATGCAGCAGCCTCCAAATCATGAAAATGGTGGTTTCTTTTTCCCCAAACAGCACCTAACCCCCTCCTCCTCCTCCTCCACCAGCCACGACCACCAGAGACCACCACGAGATACCGCCACTTGCTATTTGACCACTGTACGGAGAGGAACACTTAAATCAGAGCGGAATCTTCGCAACTCTTCTCAAAGTTTCGGTAGAGAAAGGAGCTTCCAAATCCTTCTTTCTTGGTTTTCTTGAGGTAACCTTGGTTTCCGTTGTCTTCTTCTAGCTAGTTTAACTTTCTTTTAGTGTCTCTTGTGTTTTGGGTACCGTTGTTGGGAGTTTTACACTTCCTTTGGAAAAACCCTTTGAAAATGAGATGTTGTAAGAGTCTCCTTTTTATGAAGTTGATGTCATTTTTGTGATCCTTGTTGAACGCTGGTCGCATTGGTATGATCGAAATTTCAAAATGATATCTTTTGATGTGAACTTCCAAAACACCGTTTAGCCCCTTTTTGATTCGAGTGGGTATTTGATCCCAATTGTTAACATTGACCTTGTCTTTGAAATCTATACTAAATTGTCTTCGATTTGGTATATAGAGCTCTGTGTTCGGATAAGCACGCATATTCGAAGGATCGCAAAACAACACTGTTTGGCTGTAACAGGGATAACTTCTAGTTAGGTAAGCGGAGTTTATTATGTTGGTAATAGTTTAGATACCATAGTTGGGGCCAGGGAGTCCAAATATAAGGATATCTGCCTGTCCCTGCTGTGTGCTGGTTTTTAAGAAAAACCAAGTTTTTAACTAATGGGATGTGATGAATTTATGATTGATGTGTGTTTGTTCTTGTGTGTGCTCATTTTCAAGATAAATGATGTTTTTAACTAATGGGATGCGATGAATTTATTATTGATGTACAAAACTGTGACTGATGTTGTTGTTGTAATTGATTGGATTTTTGGGAAAAGTCTTAATTACAAAGGATACTCTGCCAAAAATTTTATAATATGTTTTCCTATTTAATTCTTTATCATTTTTTTAAAATGGGCATAAGAGTGTGTTTTCTATATTGTAGTCCTCCTCTTTAATTTAGAATTTGCATAAAATACCAGTCTCGTGCTAATATGGATTGTGGATGAAGGAGGTGATATTGATGTCATTGATAATGTTGAAATGAGATGTTATTAAGGTGTTGGTGATGATTGAATGAGATAATGATGATGTGTTTGATAATGTATAAATGATATAATGATGATGTGGTTTATGATGTTTAAATGAGATAATGATGAAATGGATGTTGATGTTGAAATGAGATGAAGTTGATGTTTATGAGGATAATGTTGAAATAAGATGAATTTAATATATATGATGATGATATCAAGATGAGGTGATGTGTGTGTACACTGATACCCATGGGGGGTTCATGATTGGTCATCCTTGCGAGGAAGGATTTGTTCCTGGCCATGGTCATGCATTGATGGTGGTTGTATGTTGTGTATATACACGTGGGGTGCAGTGACCGGTTGGTTATCCTTGCCGGGAAGGATTTGTTCCTAGCCACGATTAGTGCATCGGTGAGCCCACATTGGTGTGTTATGTATGTACATAGGGGTGTATGACTGGTCATCCTTGCGGGGAAGGATTTGTTCTTGGCCATGGTCATACATTGATGATGCACATGTTTCATACTTCATGTGCATGGGTGGAAATAGAATGGTGGCAGTAAGTACCCGTGAGTTTCTATGGGATGAAACGCAGGAACTAGGGGGCATGTCACTCTGTTTGGAACTCCCTTGAGATTCAGGGCTGATCACCATGGGGGAGCAACCAGTGCACAACAAGGTGACCTTGACAAGCCATTGCATCATTTTCCTGAGAGAGGCTATTTCCGTGAGGATGGTACCACATTAGATGCTAATAGATGAGTCAGGTACATGCATCATTCTATGCATGATTGTTTGAGTTATGAAATGCATCGGGTGATTGGTTTGTTGAGTGTGTATTGGACTGATAGAATTTTGGTAATGATTGTGATTGTGATTGTTGTTTCTTTTCCAATTATGGTTTCTTGATAATTGTTGGTTGTACATAATAAACTCACCCTTACGTTTGTTGTACCATATGGTTTGTTCGTGTGAGCAGATGAGCAACCTTAGGTGACTCTGGAGGGAGATTCTTTTTGGTTGGAGCTGCCAAGCCGATGTGATAATGTTGGGTTTCTTTTTGGGAAAGAGTTGTGTTTTCTTAATCAACTATTTCTTAGTTAGTTCTTTGACTTTTTGTTAGATATGTAATTTCAGTTGTATTACATGTAAAAACTAAAGGAAGTTTTAACATGTGGATGACATGGATAGATTTAATATACATATATATGTACATATGTGATTAATTATGGAATTGTAATCTGTGTATGATAATTATATTATCACGAAAAAATTTACCATCATTTTCATAATCAATTTAATGAAATTTTCATTAAAAGTTAAATCTTGTGCAGTAAGAGTTGATGATACAGTAGCGACCAGGTGGGTCGTTACACAAGGGACCTAAATCGATTGAAGAACTTGTCAAATTACAACTCGGACCCAAACCTGGGCAATGTATGTAGCTCAGCAAAGACCTCACTGGTCACGAGCACAGACACATGGCTAACATTCTTTGCAAGCAGACTTATTTGTTTGGCAACTATCTGATATGCTGGGCATTGACCCTAGTGTCATATGCCACAAGCTGGAAATATGTCCACAAGCTAAGCCAATAGCTCAGAAGAAGTGGAATATGGGAGGAGAAAAACGCAAGGCAGTAAAGGAGGAGGTAGACAAATTGCTCAAAGCAGATTTTATCAGAGAAGTCAGGTATTCTACTTGGCTTGCCAACGTCGTCATGGTTAAAAAGGCCAGTGGCAAAGGGCGCATGTGAACAGATTTTACTGATCTCAATAAGGCATGCCCAAAGAACGCATACCTGTGCCCAACATTGATAGATTGGTCGACGGTGCATCCAGATTCCACATCCCGAGCTTCCTGGATTCGTACTCCGGGTACAACCAGATCAGGATGCACACCCCTGATGAAGAAAAGACGACATTCGTTACTGAGGATGTCAATTATTGCTACAGAGTCATGCCTTTCGGCCTCAAAAATACAGGGCCACATATCAACAACTTATGGACTGTGTCTTCAGAAAACAGATCGAACGCAATGTCGAGGTTTATGTCGATGACATGGTTGTCAAGTCTTAAAGCGTAGCTCAGCATGTGGCGGATTTGGAAAAGTATTTGAAGAAGACAACAATATACAAAAGCATAGAAGATTGAAGGTGAAGAAAGAACAAAGATCGCATTAAAATGATTGTCAGATTTACATGGCCTTCACGGCCCAAAGCTAAAAAAGCAAAAAAATACAAAAGATGGTAGCCTAGACATTGGCCCCATCACTAGCACCCTCCTCGGCGGCCAATCTCATCTTCGTCAAGTAGGACATCGTCCTTCACATCCTTGAAAGGGTCAAAGAGACCCAAGTCAAGGTCTTTTGCGAAGTAACCGACCTACCTAACGGCCTTGAGAAAGCCCTTTTCATGCTGCTCCACTGCCTCCCGCTTGTAAATAGTTAGCTCCTCATCAAGCTCCTTGCTAACAGCCATCTCTGTCAATAGCCTGAGCTCAAACTCCTTCAGCCTCGCCTCCCGGTTAGCCACCTTCTTGGCAGCATCCCTTTCGACCTGAGCATCCAACTTCTTCTTCTCCCTCAGTAATGCCTTATTGCGATTAGCCAACTCATCACCATCCAACCTAGTGCACAGTAGCTTGGCCAAAGCACCAGTAGCCTTGGCAGTCAAACAATGGTGAGACCTAATCACATCAATGTGGAAAATAAGGAACACTTCACACTTAACCAAGAGGGGGGGTGAATTGGTTAGTCTTGGTAAAATATAATTTTCTCAATGAAAAACAGAGTTTTCAAAAACAAATCAGAGTTTAATGCCCTTTGGATCTTTATCACAAAAACACTTGAATAAACTTTATCCAATGATCAACCCAAGACATGAAACACCACCCAGATAAATTCACACAACAGAATTAATTTCTAGAATAACCAAGAATGTTAAAGATAAATCAAGACAAATGATTTATACTGGTTCACCTCAAAACCTATGAAGCTACATCCAGTTTCTTCTACTCAACACTAGAGTAGAGTTCCACTATTGCAAAATATTCTTACAAGCAAATATACAAGTCTCTCTTTATCAACCCTAGATAAAGTTCAGAAGTCTAAAACCCTATTAGACTCTTAGAGACCAAACCCCTTGCTAAGAACACTACTCAGCAAAAACTAGAGAAACACTATCTCTACACTTGCAAGAAAT
>PYAF01004092.1:215162-228297 GCA_007407185.1 Glycine tomentella | reverse complement strand
TTTTTTTTTTTTTTTTTTTTTTTTTTTTTTTTTTTTTTTTTTTTTTTTTTTTTTTTTTTTTTTTTGCTTTCTATATATACTACCAAATGAACCAATGGACTTAACTTAATTTACACTTAAGTTACATATACTACCCATTTGTAGGTGGCAGGATTACGCCTAGCTTAGATTGCTCCTGCAGGATTCCAACTAAAATAATGGGTAGTTGACCAATGAGTTCTTATAGTGACAATCATCAAAGTTTTTACCACATAAGCAAAATGACTATGTGACCTACTAGAGTTGAAAGGTTAGCCAGATGAAAATACTACAAAATAGCGAGTTTAAAGGCATTGATTAATGAAAACTTACAATATGATTTTCAAATGTTTTGCGAATCATATCTAATTAAATACATAATTCAATGTGCTTACTCTTGAGTTTGACAAAGACATTCCAAGAAGTACCTGAATTTATATGCTAATGGATTGTTAGCAGCTTCAGGAGATGGAAGTCCACCACAATAAGAAGTGAACGACTTTATTTTCCCCTTCCACACATGTGCTTGGTTGATCATCTTCATTGCCATCATATGGTCTGGATCATCAAACAAGTACAATCTTATATTATTATTGCAAGACACCCATTTTAGTTGGAAATATGAGAAGCTTCTAGAATATTCACAAGCTGGTTTTTAGCTAATGTGTTAGGACAAACAAAGCAAACAAAGTTTTTTGGAGTTTGTATAAATTTGATGATATGATATGTTGTAACATTCACCCCACTAAATAAAGATTTCCAATAATTTATTTCAACTTTCTCAGAAGAAAAATAATCGTCCATGCAATCAGAAAATAAACACATGTAATAGTTTAAAGGTGCAATTGTTAGAAATAAATTTATAGACTATTTTATTTTTCAGAAGTCCTGGAAACCGATCACTAATTATCAAATAACTCTTTACCAATTCTTGGGTCCAAGCCCATCTCTCAAAGAATTGTTATGCCAGCATCCTTAGCCTTATCATTTTGCATTGACATGGAGCTATCAACATAGCTAGCAGTGACAATATGTTTTTTCAGCTACATTAAGAAACATATTCATTTACTAACATAGAAAAAGGAAAGAATAATGATGTACAAATACAACCCTTGCAATTTTTACCAAAAATAAAACCTATACAGATTTTATTTATGAGATTTTGGAACAAGGGAACAATTTTTTTTCTAGATTACTCGGATCATCTCTTTTTTTTTTGTTTCCCCACAAGATGACCAATCTATAAGTTGATTTCTGTCTAAATTCAAGAAGTGACTTCAATCCTTCTCCTGTTATCGCAACATTTATTATAATCTAGTTTGGGTATGCTTTATCCAAAAACCTATGTCATTTTAGATGAAGGTCAGTTATTTCCTAAGAGACAAATGTACCTGTGCAATGTACTTACACAAATTGGCATGATCCATCACATCAAGCTGTGTTGGATACAGGGGGAGCTTTATGAAGTTTGGAAGTCTTTGATTCAAGATTGGTTTTGACCTTTCAACATACTTAAAAGACTTGAAGACTTGGAATTGAAATATTATGTAAAAGGAAAGCTATCTGATTGATCCCTGCATTCATTCATTGAATTAACTAAGTGTTTTTCATTAAAATCGAACAAAGCTTTTAACATTTAACTTAGGTTTTAATTGAATTGAAAGGTTTTTGGAAAAATAAGTTTTTCACTGATTTAATTGATTACATAAAAGGGTTAATTGATTACATAAAATGGTTAATCGATTATTTTGTTCTTCGTTCAAATATGGAAAACCTTCATAAACATTTTAATCGATTACCTATCGGTTTAATCGATTATTTTGCCTTTGCATAAGACTGAACTGCTTTGTTATGAATTTTAATCGATTACTGAACTTCGTAATCAATTATTTAGTTAAAATCAGTTTTTAAGTGTTCCTGGAATAATCGATTACCAGAAACTGTCGATTATATAGTTCAGACTGAAAATCATGTTTTCCTGACTTAATCGATTACCATATTCGGTAATCGATTACACAGTTCACTTTGAGAATAAATATTTTCGTGATAATCGATTACAGCTCAGGATAATTGATTATTTTGCTCATGGTGAAAACCCAAAATGCTTCTTGAACACTTTAATCGATTATATTTTAATTTAATCGATTACATACTTGAATCAATCGATTATTTGGAGCGCGTAATCGATTACAGTTAGTTACAACTTCTGTTATAAATAGAAGTGGAAGCTTGGCTTGTTTACGAACTTGATCAATTCGTATTTCTGAGTATACACAAGCTTTCTAAACACTTCCAAAGTGAATTTATGGGTTCTACGAGTTCTTGTTTCATCTAAAACATTCATGGGTATTTGAATGATTCTTTAAGCAAAAAATCTCTTTCAAAGGTTAAGGAAGAAGAATGCTCTGAGTTTGTTTTTGTCTTTCAACCTGATTTATTCATTCATTTGCATGTCATTCACTGGATTATCAGGTTGTTTCTTTCCTTAACTCATTGGTTGTAATTTTGTTTTCAAATTCTGTTGATATTGCTATTGTAAAATGGGTTCTTGCTTGTAACTAGAGAAGGGTTCTCTAGTGTAAAGAATAGAGTAGTGTTCTCTAGTTCTTTGTCTCTTAGAATCTAATAGTGTTTTAGATTTCTGATCTTTATCTAGGTTGATAAAAGGGAGATGGTGTAATTGCTTGTAAGAACTGGAAATTTTATAATAGTGGAACTCCAACCTAGTGTTGGTTGGAAGAAACTGGATGTAGCTTCATGTTTTGAAGTGAACTAGTATAAATTGGTTGTGTTCTTATTTCTATATCTCTAATCTCATCTTATTCATTGATCTTTAATTCTTTGTGTCATATTCATTGTTCAACAATTTCAGTTTTGATCTATTAAATTCTTGGACTGAGACATTTGATTGAGTAAATTGATTTCTTGGTTTTGAAAGTGATAAAGATCCTGAAACTCTGATTTGAATTTGATTTTAAAATATCAAGGTTAAACCAATTCACCCCCCTCTTGGTTTTATGAAGTACTCCTATTATTTTCAAGCTGGTCGACAGACCCGACCAACACCAAGAATTAAAACTGCAACCTTCTTTTTGGGATCAGATTCCTTCTCTATGCCATTCTCTTCGACTTTACCAAGCTTAAGTGAATTTTTACTTGAATCTTGATTTGAAAATCTATCATTTTTAGTTGGATTAGCCATAATAGTTAAAGAATGAATGATTTGATCCAGAACAGCCCTGTCATCTGCACCAACATGTTCAAAACCCAACATGTTAAGGCATCATTGATTTTTAGAAGTTCTTTAAGTCGGTATGAAAGTCATAGTTTAAAATGTAATTTCCATTAAAAAAAATGACTAAAAAACATAGTACACCAAGTCATATGGTGAATTCCTTAGGATGTGATATGCTTCTTGTTGAGAAATCTTGATTACTTTAGCTCAAGAGCTATGAAAGGCCTCCCATCTTTCAAGTATATGGAAGAACAAATCATTCAATCATTTAGTATTCCACATCAAAAGAAAGAGAAAGAACATTTTTTGATGACAAATAGATTTTTCAGTTTGAAATACATAACTATTTACTTCAAGTTCAGAGAATGAAAAAGCATTTTGAGACTTGGTTTTTGCTTAATATTTCTTTTTGACATATGAGAAAAGAAAATTTCAAATTTCTGGAACTAGAAATTTAAATTACTTCAAATAATTTTAGTAATTCCTGACAAACAAGGTCAAGACAAAACAAAATTATTAGCAACCCATAATATTGTAGTATGACAAATAGATACAAGGAGATCTCAAAAGACGAGTTCAAGATCAACTAACTTTGTCAAACACTTTCACGGGATCTTTGGGTTCAACCATGTCTTGGGCAGTCACAACACAACCATAAACTTGGAAAACTCTTTTTGAGGCATGCCTTGGTTGATCTTTGTCCTGTTCAACAAGGTACATACAGGGCAAAGAATCAGACATCTCAAAAGCTAATAACATAACTGATAACACTTCAAGATTCTATTTTTTTTATATTTAAACTTGAATTCCTAATAATTTCCTTTATTTATAACTATAATAGATGTTTCCTACACACTTGTTTTACTATGATGAACTTGTAACAATGTTGTATTCTTTATCTGTTCAAACACTAACTTTTTTTTGGAATTTCACGATCATCACTCCAGACTAAAGATAATACCAAAAACATAAAAAGAACATTTCCTCCAGTTGCCACATGTTACCCATCCTGATTATGAGGAACTTCATGTGTACCTTACTCTTTTGTCTCAATATAACGAGGCAAGGAAAGGATGGGGAGGATAATTTATTATGCCGAGGTCTAAAATTTTGATGAACCTTCATCAAATCTCATACAACATTGAAAATAGTCAAAATTATAGGGATTGGATGGAAAAGAGTTCTACAATTCAATAATAAGACTATGAAACATCATTATGTTGTGATATGAACCAGACCTACTAATGGCCTCTTTATACTGAAAATCTAGGTCAAGCACAAGTGTCACACAACTAACACAAGCTGAAACCAAAAACACTCTTAACATAATAAGACTCCTAACACCATAACAATTATCGTTCTATGTAGTATCTGGATATTCCTCACTCCATGGCATGGCACCTTTCGCTCATCCATTTCACCCACCCATCCAGACGCGATGCCCTTGTTTAGATGGATCTACAAAGGTATAAGGAAGAAGCTTAAATATGTCTTGTGCACCAGAACAAACTACAGGAAAGAAAGCAAGGATTCAAAAGTCAGCACAAGTGTCACTTTTCAACATTCAATTGACAAAAGTTAAAGGCATATAAGAAACATTGGTTCATGTATGAATGGTTTAGTTTAGTTTCATTTGTGTTTATGTTTGCTTAAGAAAGGATAGGACATATAATAATTGATTATCATTTCCTAACTCCATACCATTTCCTGAACCAGTAAATACAAAAACCAGGGGACAAATCCCCAATGGCAATCCCTGCATCGTAATTTCTTCACCAATAGAAATCACAGCAGCCTTAGCAGCAGGCAGGGAACGATACGTGTAAGATGATCCAAGTGACAAGAAAGGTGTTGAATATCCAAGACTTAAAAACCCTGGAACAATAAAACAAATAAGATGTAAAGTTTGGAGATCACTCACTAGACAAAGCCATTCAACAATGAACATATGATAAATTAAAACCTGTGGTGATATTAGAAACTTACGTTGTCCTAATCCGCACAAAAAGTCAATCATTCCATCTCTACCAGCAAATTTTCCAAATGCAAGTAAACTTTTCCCATTGTCCCCAACAATTTATTCATAGTCATATAACAATGCCCTCTCAGGTAGAATCTAAGATTATGGAAAATAACAAAACCGAGTTAGAAGTTGCAAGAAACCGCCACAAAATTGAAGTCATATATCAAACATGAAGTATTATGTACAATTATATATTCATGTACATTCCATGTTTAATTTTAAGAGAAGTAAACATAAATGCAATTCCCAAAGTTTATAACATAAGCACTATGCATGAATCTGAACATTCATGTATCCTAGACTTTCCATACAACAATTCCCAAATATCTAAGATTCGTTTCTAACAGTTAATAAAGAATATAACAGTCATAATTTCACAAGTCTAGGGATTTAGAATATAGGATTACCTTGATTGTGTAACCACCATTTAGAATATAGGATGTAGAATATATCATCATTCTTAGAGATAGTTTTTGCAATTTCCTACAAAAAAAAAATATCAAATAAAAGTAGTGTGTGTATGTGTTAAGAAAGGATGTGTTGTTTATGGCTCTAGCTCTCTTAGAAGACCCTGAAGGTGAGGATGCCATTTTGGAAACTCCTGCAACAGCAACAACTTTGGGTAGATAAGGAAGACCTGACCATGACCAAGAATTATAAACCCTCTTATAAGACTTATATAAGCACTCAATTATATATCTATTCTATATTTTACAGATTTATAAGTAATGAAAGCTACAAGGCCCAGAACTCTTCCCAAACACGACAAGTTGTCCCACAGAGCATGTCTAAGTGCATCTATGTTCTTTCTTCTTTTCTTATTTTAAGGGCAAGTATCAAGAAGCATAGGCAATACACAGAAACTAAACACAAATATATAATTAAAAAATCCATTATGCTAAATTCAAAATTCAAGAAAAAATAGCATCACTCACCCCATTGTCTTCAGCAAGACTATAATCTTCAGTTCTTGACCCAAATAGAAAACAAAAAACAAACACCATCCAACGAATTACAGGAAAAAAAGGATGCTGAACATTACCCCCAACATAAAAAAGCACAACTTCGCACAAACAAGAAAATGAGTAATCCACAAAATCAAAGGCAGATAACAAAAGATGAAAACTTCAAAATACCCACACAATTCACAAAGTGAAAGAGACAAAACATAAACCTCTTATTAGAGGAGCCTCCCATCCGGTTGAGGAAGGATCAAAGGGGAGAGTTAACGTCATAAATCATTGTCGCTTTCTGATGGACAAGATGAAACCCTTGTTCACGCATGGCTCCTCCTCCTCCTCGAGATTCATGACGACGATAATGGCTTTGACAAAATTGACGCCGATAGGGGAATCCTGCGTGGAGATGCTCGATTTGGAGGCCTGGTTCACCGTTCTGATGAACGCATCCAACCCTAACTGACACTAAGTCGACGATTTTGCCACAACGTGGTTCGCCCGGTCTCGATACTACATTAATTAAATGGAATGTTTGTTCCATTTAAGGCACCATGCCTCCACTCTTGTGGCGATTTCCGTGAACAACTTCTTTCGACGGAGAAGGGGTTTGGGGTTTGGGGTTTGGGCATGTGAGGACCAAGAGACGAACGGGCGTGAGAGAGAGAGAGAGAATGAAAAAGATGAAATCAACGGGCACGAGAGTTCTTCGACCTGTACAAAAAATAAATAATCACTAAAGATGCATTGAGTTCAAGGATGATTTTTTATCAAGACCGCATTTGAAAGCATATTTTAAAGACGGTTTTGACATAACTGTCTCTAAAATGTTGTAATTATTTACAAAAATGCCACCACGTTTAAAACGATGACGGTTTTGGCACAACCGTCGTAGAACGTGTGTCGTAAAAGACTTGTTTTCTAATAGTGTATCTCGAGATTTAGAGCTATAAGATTTTAGGTAATTGACCAACAGTGCCATAGGGGAAGATAGATCCAAACTGCAACGCAAATAGAACTTCCCTAGTTCTAAATATGAGATGTGAAGGGACAGCTTAATAGAAAATGCTTAGTTAATTCCTCAATACACTTGCAATGACACAAACAAGGTCAATGATAGAACCTCACCTTTTAAGTCTATCATCCGTAGGAATTTTATTCATAATAAATCTCAAGAATAGAAATGATCTAGAAGGAGGGATGGAGGGGGATCCATAGATGTTTATCCCAAGAAAAATGTTAGGGTTCTAGCTAAAGAAAGGCAACGACATCCTTGAACATCAAAACATCACTGGGAGAAGGGAACCAAGTAAAAGAATCTATTTTGGGGCGATTAGGAATAATAAACTCCATGATAGAAGCTGCAATCTTAGAGAACATTGAGATGAATCTCGAGGGGAGTCTCCATTTTTGATTGATGAATCAAGTCCAAAACATTAGCATGAAGTAAGTGATGCGCATTCTCTATGATATTAGCCAAGTAAGTTATAAGTTAAGAAATACAATAAATCACACTAAAAGGGAGGTTGAATAGTGTGTTAGATAAAATATATAATCTTTTCAAATGGAAGATACTTACTTAATAAACCAGTTAATAAAAACTCTCGTCTAATGACTGAGATAGGTTTACTTAAGCACTAATGGATTGTCATCTAATGATATATAAAACTTATTTTCAGTGAAAGTCTTGTGTGCAACAATATGTTAATAATGAGCTTTAAAATACATTGACAAGCTAAAAAAGAGAAGTAAAAATACTTAGTTTTATACTGGTTTACTTAACCTTAGCTACGTCTAGATCTCTTTTACCAACCAGTAAAGGGTTTCACTAATCAAACTTGATTACAACAAGTATTTTTTTGATTCTCAAGAACACCTAGTTATTGTTTTGTCACTAAGCAACTCATGACTTTCACGAACAAAAGTTTGATTGTGAATCAAAGATTCTTTTACAACACTTAAAGAGTGAATTTAAATGAAGTTCTAATCTGTCAACAATACTTTGTATATTACAAAGAATAGACTAATTTAAGCTCAGTGTATTTCTTTACATATGTTTTTCTTTTCTCTCTTTTCTTGATTCACGACTTTTATTTTTCTATACATATGTGTCTTCTTTCTTGGGGTCCTTGATGTCCTTTTATATAGAGAGACTCGTAATTGTGGAAAGTACTTCAGTATCGAATAATATGAGCATTGTAGAGCTTGATCTTTGTTTCCTGGTATAAGCAAATATTGTGTGTCTTTGTTTGATAGGATGAAAACTTTCCATAACTGTCACTCATAATTCAATATGGTCATTAGACATATAAAAAAAATATGATAGATTCACATATATATTCCTTTTAAATAGAATCATATAAATTGGCATAAACTGATAATCCAAATAAACGTGCATATTCCAATCAGTATTTGGATAGATTGGTTGAGTACTTCGTGCTTCCAATAGACAGGGTATCTATTTATGGACAAGTCTTACCTTGTGTTGTTTCCACTCATCAAACTTGTTGACTTACATGCAACAAAATGGTTAACACAAATTTATATCTTTTGTTTTTTATCAAAACCTTAAGAGATGTTTGGGTCATCCAATGATGGATCGTCCAGTGTCTAACAATCTCCCCCTTTTTGATGATGACAAAATATAAAATTTTATCAATGAATATTGCATGTATATATCATAACAATTTCAGTAAAATGACAATAGATCAGAATGTTATGTGTTGTAGCTTTCAGCTCCCCCTAAGTCTAATATACTTATGCATAGGTGGATGCAACTCTGAGCACAAATCTATTGGACTCTTTCAAAACCCCTTATTTTTTTTAATATCATTGTGTTTACATAAAAAAAAACTTTAATAAAACTTCTCTGCCTTTTGCCATTAGCAAAAAGACAATAGGTTTGAAGATGAAAGAAGTATGGAGGACATTATTGTTAATCTAAGTAGGAGGTGGAGATGGTTGGGATGGTGGTGGGTGGTTTGGAGGTGATGGTATATCAGAGATGGAAGGTGGTGGCAAAAGTGTTTGGGGAATGACTATTTCTAGTGGAGGGTAAAGACTAAGTGTTTGTGTTTGGGTAAAGGGTGGCAAAGTTGATGGAATACTTACTGGTGGTTGAGGTTGGATAGGTGGAAGCGACATTGGAGTTGCAACAACAATGTTGAACAGACACATCTAGGCTTGTTGGAACATCAGAATAAGAGATTCATCAAGACTATTTAATTGGGTAGTGATGGTCTGTTGCATGGTGCGTCTAAATACTTGACTCTTAGCCCTTTGCTTATTAGCAAAATAGTCCATGGCCAGTTCAATCATCTCCTTGACTTCATATTTTGTAACAACTTTTGGAGGAGAAAAATTGATTGAAGTGGATCCAGAGGTTGTGGTATGAACAATGACAATAATTGCATCCTTAGATGCGTCTTCATGTGAGGTTGGTTCAGTTGGACCCTCACCATCCTTATCTGTTGGCTTCTTAGCAACCGGGATTAGAATGGACTCAGCCACTTTTGATGTTTTAGCAGTTACAGTAGTTGGTTTGGAAACCACCTAGTTGGGTCTGGTTTTCTCTGATTCTGCCTCAGCCTTCCTTTTAGTAGCAACCTTGCATCTGGCTTCTGTATCATCCTTTTGTTTGGCTTCATATTCCAGCTTGGTTTTCTAGGTGGCTTTATACTTGTTCGTATCAGCTTGTTGCAATTCATGAATGTGCTAGACTCAGGCTTCCAGTTCCTCCATGCTCATCTTCTTGAGGTCAGAGACATGACGATTGACGACGATGTGTAACTTCTTTAGACACTCAAGGATGTCATCCTCAGGGTTCTTCACAAAGCATCATTTGCATCATCAAAGTGGTATACTTTGGTTGGTCACAACACTTGTATAGAATCCCTTTAGTTTGTGATGACACGTGTTCAGAGTTGGAAATGCCTGCACCCTTGGTGCCATTCCACAAAGTCTGATTCCATGAGGTCTTTGCATCATCAACGTCAAGCTTTCTGATGAGCCTTTGACCCTAGAATAGATGCTTCTAGTCTTGTGGGTGGTTGACCAACTGTACTTTCTGACCCCTGCTTGCCATTTCTTTGTTGAAGTAGAGCTTGAATCCCTTCTTCTTCCCTTCATCACAGATGGGTAACCTTAGGCAAGTTGTATCAGCACCATCTTGATGTCATTGGTTTTGCTTATGTGGAGTCCAAGGAGATAAGCAATGGTTTGGTTAGGTATGTACATTTGCTTTAGAATTGTTGATTCAAGTGAAGCCAAGCATCAATGAATAAGGATCAAGCTTCAAGAGTTTTGTGCTTTCAACATGCTCAAAGGAAAAGTTCCATGAAAAGCTTGAAGACCAATTTGATTAATGTAAAAGGAAGTGTATGATCTGATAATCCAATTGTGCATATCATGCATTATTCATTCATCTAGGATTGTTAGATTAAAAGGATTAATTAAAGGCAAGTCATAAGTAAGGAATTTAAAAAGCAAAGTTTTTGGAAAAATGAAACCTTACTACATTAATCGATTACAAGGCTAGTGACATCGATTATTTTGTTCTTCGTGCCTTTCAGAAAACAAAGCAAGAACATTGTAATCGATTACATATCGGATTAATCGATTACTTAGGCTTTTTATGAGAAATAGAACTCTCTGGCTTAATCGATTACAGAAATTGGTAATCGATTACATGCATGCTTAGGAAAACATGGCCTACTGACTTAATCGATTACACATCGTGATAATCGATTACAAAGTGCATTTAGAAAAATATACTGACTGGTTTAATCGATTACTTCACGGAATAATCGATTATATTGTTCTTTGTCAAAACCCAGAATGCATCAAGATCATCTTAATCGATTACAAATCGTTTTAATCGATTACATGATTTATTTTGAAAAACTTGTGCCTCTGTCTTAATCGATTACGTATCGGAATAATCGATTAAATGGTTCGTTCTTGAAACTCAGTTCATATCTTAAACATTTTAATCGATTACTATCTTGATTTAATCGATTACATATACGAAATAATCGATTACTGGAGCATGTTTAATCGATTATTTTCAGTTAAAAAGCTTTTATAAATAGAACCTCTCAGGCTGAGGTTTATGACTTTTGAGTATTTTGAGAATTACGAAGTGTAAGCATTCACAAACATTCTGAGCCTTCATTAGTAACATTTCTGAGTTTCTAAACACATTGAGGCTTCACAAATTTGCATGGTTTTTTGAATCAAGAAGGTGAAGCTTCATTGTTCATTCAAAGCATAAGGAAATGAATGCATTGAGTTGGTAATCTGTCATTCAATCTGTTGAATCATTCATGTGCATGCATTCTTGGATTATCAGGTGATATCTTTCCTTATTCTTTGAAGGTGTAAAATTGTTCTTTGAATTTCTGTAAAGATTAGTCTATTTTAAATGGGTTTCTTGCAAGGTTAGTCTATTGTAAATGCATTCTTGAATATTGATTCTTGGTATTAGAACAATTTTTAAAAGTGATAAAGATCCTATGGTGAAACTCTGATTTTAAATTTTTAATTTA
Source organism: Glycine tomentella (assembly GCA_007407185.1). Classification (NCBI taxonomy): domain Eukaryota; kingdom Viridiplantae; phylum Streptophyta; class Magnoliopsida; order Fabales; family Fabaceae; genus Glycine; species Glycine tomentella. The sequence continues at coordinate 216,519 of PYAF01004092.1, read as the reverse complement.
CCAAGGTTCAACCAATTCATCCTCCTCTTGGTTGATTTGAAGTATTCTATTAATTTTCAAGAATGCCCCTAATCATGTGAAGATCATGTAGAGAGGGTCTTAAGTATGCAGGGTTGGAGGGGATGAATCTAGTGTGAGAAGTCCAAATATGCACTTCCGTTAACCATTGGACTTAAGGGATAGTATTCTCCTCAGAGGGGTCCATTTTGATGGTTGTTGTAGGAGGGATGAATCTTGGTGTCTTAGCAAAGGGATCACTGAAAGTGATAGCTACTTTTTCTTCTGCTTTGCTTACTAAGAGGGTGTATGAGTAGTTCTTGGGGTTCCATTAGGCACCTAATGAGGACTCATCTTGACCAAGTTGGGATACATTGGTCTTGTCCATGAAGAGGTATTTAGAGCCACTATAGCATCTGGAGGCAGAGCTTTGTAACCATTTGATGGAGTGTGAACGTGAACATACCTCGTACATTGAGGTGTTGTCATAACTTTATGTTGTTGTTGGGTGAACTCCATATGTGAATGTTGGACGATCTCGCTTTGCCTGCAGTAGTTTTGTTTATTTCTAGTGAAGAAAGCAACATGGAACTTTCCGCGTGCAATCTCCTCAACTGTTGGTTGCACCCATGGTCTCCAGCTTCTCTTCCAGGTGGATCCAAGTGTTGGAAACTTGGATGTGTTGATTGGGGAAAAGGCTTGTTTCGTTGTGTTGGAGGTGGACTTGCTGGTTGTGGAGTGGGAGTTGGAGTTGTCTCACTGTCAGATGAACTAAAGTCGTCAGAGGAAGGTATTCTTACTGTTTCTATTGGAGGGATGAACTTGCATCCATCTCTTGTCTTCTTCTTCCTTGGAAAGGAGGATGGAATGATGGGTTGTTCAATCCTCTACTTCTTTTAGACATCAAGTATTGTGGAAAATAAGGAACACTTCACACTTAACCAAGAGGGGGGGTGAATTGGTTAGTCTTGGTAAATTAAAATTTCTTTGATGAAAATCAAAGTTTCAAATCAGAGTTTTATTGCCCTTTGGATCTTTATCACAAAATCAAACAATAATCTTTATCACAAAATTAATCCAAGACTTGTTATGCCACAAGAACACACATGCAAAACAGAGTTCACACAAATATAGTTAAATCTGCAGCATTTAAATCACACGACAAGATTTATACTGGTTCACCTCAAAACCTATGAGGCTACATCCAGTTTCTTCTACTCAACTCTAGAGTAGAGTTCCACTATTGTAAATATTATTCTTACAAGTAATTACAAGCTTCTCTTCATCAACCCTAGATGAAGTTCAGAGATCTAAAACTCTATTAGATCCTTAGAAGCCACACCCACACTGAGAACACTAC
>PYAF01004092.1:193473-207890 GCA_007407185.1 Glycine tomentella | reverse complement strand
TTCTCATTTTGAGTGAGTTTGGCCATTTTTCGAAAAGCAAGGAAAGCTTCACTTTTGGATTTTAAAAACATAGTCCAGGTATATCTAGAGTAATCATCCACAATCACAAGTCCATAATAATTTCCACCTAAACTCATGGTTCTAGAAGGACCAAATAAATCAATGTGAAGTAGTTCAAGTGGTCTAGAAGTGGAAACAAGTTGATAGGTTATCTAAAGGATCCCACTTCATACCTTTACCGATACACTTTACTACAGCCAAAGTTGCTAGAGCTTTTTGGGAGTCGGTCGAAAAAATCCATGGCTTTCCAAAAACCATAACTCAGCACTCAAAAGACAATAGACCGATTGAAAAGGTGGTGGAAATATTAGGAGAACTTGAGGTTTGGAAGAAAGGAAACAAAGTGGAAGAAGTGGTTCAATGGTCCAACATCATGTCGGAAGATGCAACTTGGGAGGAGAAGCTTTCGATCTTGGGTGACAAAGAAGGTGTGAATAGAAATGACGACTCATCGTCAAATCCAACTAATTCATGGGACACCGAATGAATCTAAGTGATTTGCAATCTCAACTAATCTCTATCCATGAGGACATGGATATTCCGCATGGACTAGGGAATGTAGCGAACCATATGCATTTGAATTCTCATTCTGTTATTTGAATTCAAAATTAGGATCAGTTGTTATTTCCATTATGTTATTTGAATTCAAAATTAGGATCAGTTGTTATTTCCATTTTTTTTTTGAATTTCCATTCTATTATTTGAATTCAAAATTAGGATAAGTTGTTATTTTCATTCTGTTATTTGAATTCAAAATTAGGATTTTGTAAATCTTTAAAGGGATCAATTCATGACTGAATGAGTATGAATGATTTGACAAATTCTTTTCTCCCTCGTTTCCCTACTCCTCATCCCCCTCCTCCTTTTACCCTTACATTGAATTGTTCAGGTACTACCAGAATTTGATTCTTGTTAGAAACAATTATTTGAAGGCTTTACTTACCTCTAGACCGAATTTTAGATTTGTCAGGATCGCTTTTCTCAGATGAATCTGAGGGTTAAGACCAAAAATGTCATATTTAAATTTTGGGGTCTGAAGTAATAAATCAATGAGATTTGGATGGAAGAACAAATTGTCCAATGGAGCGAAGAAGGAAGATCTCACGCTACATCACCAAAGATATGGATGGACGTTCCTGAATGATTGTGTGCGGCATTGTGTTGCCAATATGGTTGCTCCAGCAGTGGTCTTCTCATCATGAATCACTCCTACGATCTCATTGGAAAGGACATTGGTCACACCGCTTCATGTAGGTTGCGTTGACTAAACATAACGGTTTCTAGAAAACATTTGGGTTAGAAGGAATTAGATCATCAGTATGGAGAAGAAATGTAATGAAACGTGTTGTGCTGTCAAATTCTTAGTTGTGTCGTGTTCTTATCGTACACTATTAGGAAGATGCTAGGGATTCTTTCAAGGGCATTTTGTGAATTGAACAAAAAATACACATGGCATCATTAATGACATGTCAGATTCTCATTGGTAGAGCAGGAATTGAGGGTCAAAAGTGAGATGAGTGATTTAAATCCTATTTTAATTGGTGTGTTTGTTTGATCCATACTCTAGGGCAATCAAAGCTCTTGATTTTAGCAAAATTGGGGAAAGATGAATATATGAGCATTTTAGATAGTCCAAATTGAAGCACATTCTCTATGAGGACGTTGAGAGTGGTACTCCCATGTGTGTAATTTTTTTTAATCTTTTTTTTTATGTTTTTTATCCATTAAAAATAAAATCTATTAAGTATTATTGAGAGGAACTCCTTAGTTACATTTCCCTTTTTCCTAAGTACACCCGGATCTCCCATTTTATATTTTTCTACCAGATTTATCCTTTTAAATCCTTATCTTATAAATGCCCCCCCCCCCCCCCCCCCCCCCCAACATGTTTGTTAGTCTTTAAAATCCTATTTTTATCATATATTTATTGTTCATCAAATCCTAATTTAGAACCTCATCTAGAAACTTATTTTCATTTTATCTTTATTGATCTTTAAACCTTTATTTTGAACCTCATCTTCACACATATTCATTATATAATACTACATTTTCCATCAATATTATATGTAATATTGTGTTTTTTCTTTCACAACACTGTGTTTCATAGTACATTTATCACAAACTTTATTTATTGTATAGTGTAATTCAAACTTCATTTTTTTTACAAAGTAAAAATAAGATAAAAACTAGTCAGGAAAGATACCTTGATTGCAAAGCAAAGATTTTGACGATGACTTCTCACATTGTTTTGTCCATCGAAAATTTTGAATATGTATTTTCACCCCTAAACTCCTGGTCTACAACGTTCAAATAAGCATGTGCACATCTACGATTGCAGCAACTTGTTAAGTGTGACTCGTTAAGGTATGTTTTATGACTAATGAAAATGACTTTCTTGAATAACATATACTTATTCTGAAAATGCATTTCCAAAACTATGACATATAACTATTTTGGAAATGCATTTCCAGAACTATGATTTTGGAATAGGTATACATTATTCCAGAAAGTCATTCCTAGTACTGTTTTATTTTATCTCGTTATAACTTTATTTCTTTTTCTAATTTTATTTTATTTTTTATATGTGAACATGAAATATGGTGTTAGTAAGATGTATGGAGAGATGAAGGGGACAGGATTCCAAAAGGGTTTACTGATTTAAGGAAAAAAGGTATGATGGGTAGTTAAAACTAAAGAGAAGAATGGCTTGTGCTTGAAAATATTGGAGGTGTAAATAGCAAGTTCCTTATTGAGATATGTGATAAACCATTATTTGACTATATTTGAACCCCAATTTTTGTCCTATTTTGTCTTGTTTTTACTTTATTTTGTTTGTAGAGCTTGTGAGTATGTTACGTGTGAACAGTTAAGTAGGAAAGCTGATAAAGTAGAAATAACACCAAAGGAGATAAGAAAAGAGGAATTATGAGCATTATAGCTCGTGCTGAACCTTTAGGCCATGCTGATCCAGCATGAACCATGCTGAATCAGGATCCCAAATCCTCGTAGAAGGTCATGCTCACCCAGCACGACCTGTGTTGGCTTTTATGCTGCAACTTATTTTAAACATTATAAATAGAAGTGTAGGAGGTCTTTTTACCTTATGCTTTATTTTATTTCTGAACAAGAGCTTTGGAGAGGAGAACTGCACCAGGAACAATTGGGGTCCGAATCTGTAAGGATTTTCGATCTCTTTTATTTGTAATGCAATATTGTATGATGTTTAGTTATTTTATGACCATGGTTGACTAAACTCCTTAGAACTCAGATTATGATGTAGCTATATTCATGTATTCTAGTTCATCTTTTTAATAGATTTCTTCGATGTTATTCAATTAATTGTGTCTTTATATCGCTTTCACTTCTATGATTACTTTAATTATTAGTTATTTGCATGTTTGTTACCATCTTCTCGTAATTAATTGACCAATAGAATGATAGGGTTCATAAAACTTGTATGACCAAACTAGTGGCATAAATTCTCTTTTTACAAACCTCTCTATTATTCATCCTTAACCCAAAATTAAATTTCAAATGACAATGTAGGATTGATTTAGGGGGAAGAGTATTCTCAAGCCTTGACCATAGGCTAATAATTAAAACAAGAGGTATTAGATGATTAATTGATAAATGAGAGTTCTTAATTAAAATAGGAATTAGGGAGAAAATAGTACATACGAAATCATAATCTGAATCACTTCACTTCATACATATATTTTCTTGAAACTATTGTTTGTCTTTATTTTTATTTTCTTGAATGCAAACACAAACCATCTCCAACTCAAAATAAAAACTCAAAATTAATTAGTTTATGCGATTTAGATTATTTGGGAACACAACTAATATCTAAAGCATAATATCCGAACTTTCAAATCCACTATTGCTTCTGGATATATTTACCCTTAACTAATACATATTTTGCACATCAATATGCATAAAGTTAATTTTATAGCCCATTTTACTTTCAATAGCCCAAAAATGTGAGTTCTAATCTAGTCCATGAAGGTTAAGTATGAAAATAATGTTCAAAAAAGTAGACTCATGGTCCCCATCTAACACAATGTTAAGACGAGTCATTTAAGCCTGAATTTAAATGGGTATGAAATTTACACGTTTATAGTTTTCTTTGTACTCTACCTCTGTCAAATTATTTCTACATAATTTTTCTTTTGTTTAATAAAATTAGATGAACATTTTTTCACACAATATTTTCTTAATTTTTCAAATGTAACAAGCATGATGTATATGTGCAACTCATTCTTTCTTTCCATTTGGCATAAAATTGTATGAATATCACTCCTCATTTAATGATTTTATTAAAAATTTAATATTTTTAATAAATTTTAACCAATAAAAAAATATACTAAAAAAAAGTTATAAAAAATGTGTTCCCAAGTCTCCTTTCATTTACAAGCCTGCACCTTTGAACAACACAAGGGGGCACAAAACAGCAACAAACAGTTTATTGGCACGTGTAAGAATCTGCCTTATACTTTTGGCTATGGACTCAAGTTCCAAACACACGTGACAAGCATTCATATCCAATAACTCCCCTATAATAAGACTATGTAAAAGATAAGACCATATTTATCACTTGTTTGTATTTTGTAATAAGTCTTTAGGGCCGCATAATACTTGTGTTGAGAATTGCTTCATACACCATTAAAAAGTTCTACTACACCATTTTTTTTAAATCTCGAAAATGCCCCTAAAGCGGTGTCATCATACGGATCAGCAAACACCTTTACGGATTACACAATCCGCGACAGTTATACGGATTAGGTAATCCGTATGGATTATACGGATTGAGTAATCCGTATAATCCATACGGATTACCTAATCCGTATAACTGCTACAGATTGTGTAATCCGTAAGGGTGTTTATGGCTGAATATCAGGCTTTTAATGAAACAATAGATAATCAAAGAGAAGAGTGTTAAAAGCATCTAATAATAACTTCATAATGTTAAGTATAAAACACATGAATAACAAATATATATATATATATATATATATATATATATAAAGTAAATGAACAAAAAGCGCAGCACACATTGTTCTTAATATTGTTTACCATATGACAGTGTTGATAATGTCCAAAAAAAGCAACACGCATTAATTAATAAAAATATAAACATAAAATATATAGATAAGAAACAAAATGAGGCCAAGCATTGTTCTTGATGTCCTTGTCCATATGACAACACATGTACCACAGCACAATGTTGTGTGAAGGGTCTGGAAACTCCATGATGAACTCAAAGTTGGCTCTCAGCTTATTTTGTATGACAAAGTTTTTCTAGCCACTTCCAAATTTGACGCTTTTCCGCCAATGATTGAAGACTAATTTGCATTGAGTCTTTCCTTCAAAGTCAATGTATGTGGACTCATTATCTTTGAGGAAGTAGTACATCGAAGATGGAAGATCCTGGAATAATAATATTGATGGTTAGCCTTTAATGGGAAGTAAGAGAAAAGCAAATTACAAAAGAAAGCAAAAATTGTATATTGTGCTAACTTACAAGAGAACTGCAATTGACCTTGTAATCATTGAGCAGAAGGCGGAAAACAACAGATTCCGGGTTTTGCTTATATAATGAGTGCCATTTCGAAAATGCTTGAGGTTCAAAAATGCCTTTATACACAGTCATCAAAAACACAGATTGAGCATAATGAATCAAGGTAATTTGGTGGTTACCTTGTAGCCCATAATGGTCCCTTATGGCTGTCCAGCCACCTGTACTTGCAGGATATTCAAGGTCTTTGTTATAGGTTACCATATGATATTGCCCATTAGCATCTATAAGATGCCAGGTGTGTTCCAAGTGATTCTTCCATCTAATGGCAAAAGTTTTGCTTATCTCCCCGTAAGGCTAAATGAACAAATTAAACAAATTATCAAAACCTATTATTATCAAAACCTAACAAATTATCAAAACCTAACATTACCTCGTCCTTAACATGAATTGTGTTGATGACCTTGATCGATTTGCTCTTAATATTCATCATCATAAGAGTCATGTCCTTGTAGTTTTCTTGATTATGACCCATTGGTGCTAATTTAATCCAGATACAATTACAAAATAAATATATCCACAGTCAACATATATTGTTGAAAAGAATAACAAAATAATGGTGAGCTACATATTTATGGCATTCAATTTTAATCAAACCATCGCATATCGGGTTCAACATGAATGGTTAACAATTGCAAAATGATGTTCCTAATTAAAAGCATGTTTTTCAAAAAAAAAATTGCCTTGTACGGATTCGGTAATCCGCATGCCTCATACGGATTGGCAAATCCGTATGAGGCATGCGGATTACCGAATCCGTACAAGGCCGCTACTGCCATTAACGTACCAAACCCGAAAAAAACCAGCAAGAGAACACAAAACTTACCTGAATAGCGTCGTCTTCAACCTCAGAGCGCGCGGAACTGCCAATGCCACCACCGTATGGGATGAAATGGATGAAGAAAGCAGAGGAAACGACGGTGAGGGAGACGAATGAGCGGAATCCGTATGGGCGGTGAGGGAGACGAATGAGCCATTTTTTATTTTAAATAGCGAAGGGTAATATGGGAATTACACTGTGCTTAATGGTGTAGTGGAAATTTAATATGGTGTATGAAGCGCCACTCACTTGTGTTCTTAAATAGCCAAGGCCCAATCCATCATGTATCCTTGCACCAATTAAGCGTAAAGAGCCAGCATCGTTTTTGCCTAAGGACTCATCCAGCTGGCTGGTTGGAGTAGCTTTCACCACCCCTACACCAACTCTACTTTAAGAGTCCAACTCAATTAATTGAGTAAGATGTGTGAATTATTATAAATCTTACTATATATCTTTGATTCTAATGGATAAAAAATCAATTATACTATGATAATCACACATAAAAGTTGTAGGAAGGATGAAAATAATTAATCCATGCGACTAAGATTGTTTTATTTAAACATACATAAGAGTAGGACATATATTTATATTTTCGAACCGGACTTTGTCACTAGAGAAAAACTCCAACCGAGTTTGGATGCATACTCAAAAATACGGGTTTACTTAGCAAGAAATAGGTAAGTTTGAATGATCATATGGCTCAAGCTAATTTGTATATGAATAATATGTATTCAATTTTTTTATTTGACAAGAAATAATTAATATAATAACATTCAATTATGTATCATATAAAAATTTGGCTGGGATTAGGATAGTGTTATTCCACTTAATAATTTCTCGTGACTTTAATGCCTAGTCTCAAGGATTTTGTTTCTCGTGGTGTTCTGTAAAAGACTTAACATCATTTTCACACACCTCACTCGAAGGGTTTTCTAAATATTCAGCTTCTAGAAAAGCCCATGTTATAAGAAAATTATCTTATGTTCATGTTTAGCTATCTTATTTATGGATAAAAAAAAACATTATCTTATTTAAGACTCATTCACATTCGAGGCTTATACTTATACACATTCTGTGACTTTATTAATTCACATATGTTTTAGAGTACTGTCTTTTCATGTTCTCACACCTTCAGAGTTATTTCAAACCAGCATTATGGAAGCATTTGAAATCACCATCAACCACAAGGAAATTGTGTGACGTTCAACATCCTTGAAAACTCGCCTTGATTATAACCTAATTCCTTTTTAATTACTCCCACCATTTTTAATTATAAAATTCTTTCAATTAATTCATTTATCTTAAGAAAAACAATTAGCTTATTTAATTTCATTAAATATGTCAATTAATTATACTATAATTCTAAAATTATTATTTTTATCTCTTGATTTACTTAATTGTTTTTATTAATGTTTGAAAAGAGAAAAAAATTGATACCTCTAGAAATTCAGAAATAGTCTTATAAAAATATACAAAAAAATTCTATTAAAAAAATATATAATTAGAGAAAGAGAAATTATCATATATAAGATACACCTTTAGTTACGTACTTATATACATATACATGCATGCGTATTTTTACAAACAGATTAAATTTTACTACTAACTCCATACTTTTCATTTATCGACATTTATTATTTTGTGATTTTTATGAAGTCCAAGTCAGAAAGAACTAGAAACCATACAAAAGGGAACAAAATGAAAATAGATTGATATAAGGCATGATTGGACACACGAGTGAGTCTATGTGAAGGCATCTTATCTCATGTTTCCATTGTTTGTGGTCAACAACACTTTGCAACCATCACCATCATCATTCCAAACTTCACCCCTTCTTTTTATGCACAAATGCTTCCATAATGAAAGCCAATATATATTCCATTTTCTCCCCCTCATCATTATTCTTTTGGACAAACTTCCATTATTGTTTATCATTATTATGATAACGTTCATAATTATACTAATTATATATTCATCCCACTCAAAACTTATATGCATGCCCGAAATTGGTCTCATTTGATAACCACCAAATTGAATTTCATTTACTTAATTCATTAATTCTTAAATGATGCAAGAAGGAAAAGTAATTATTTGGTTGAACATATTCTCCCAAGGACTTTTGAATGGCAAAACAACAGTATGATCACAGCATGAAAAATATGGGTTGAATATGTCTTTGAACTGCTCGTGCTGCTCAATATATATTCTCATGAATGCAACCATTACTAGGCTACCAACTAATCTTTTTAATTTCTTCAAGAGAAAACGTACGAAAGTTGTGAGAGATAATGCAAGATTTCAGAGTTGGAGTTATTTTTGACAAGGTGAAGTATAATCCACAGAATAATATATATTGTGAATTGTCTGTGTGCATTGTTGCTTTCATTAAAATTTCATTGTGTACCATTTGTACTACGGACTGAAACTTTATTTAAATCACATTATTTTGTTAAAAGGTGAAACTTAAACATTAATTTAATATTATAGATGCTTAAAATGAATGTTGATTGTACAATAGATTTAAATGGCATATATGACTAGTTACATTTATTTTCATGTCACTACTACAAAAGCGTCTTTTAAAGACGGTTGTAAACCTCATACAAAGATTGTTGTATGACCGTCTTTGTATCGAGCATCGTCGAAAATCATTATTTTTTAAAACGGTTATAAAATCTTCATTGTAGTGCTCACTTTCTAAGACGGTTCTTAACAAAGCCGTCTTGGAATGTGGTAATTCTAAGACGATTTTCCTAAGAACTGACTTAGAAAGGAGTTTTTTTATAAAAGAAATTGTCAAAACTCTTTTCTAAGAAGGTTTTTAGGAAAACCGTCTTAGAATGTGAGCATTCTAAAATGTCTTAGAATGATTGTTGATTTTTTTTTTATAAAAAGCGAGTTTCTAAAACGAATTTAGGCGAAAACCGTCTTAGAATGTCGCATTCTAAGATGGTTTTCCCTATAACTGTCTTAGAAACTCGTTTTTTATAATAATAAAAAATTTCAATATTTCTAAGACGGTTTTTAGGAAGAACCGTCTTAAAATGTTTCCCTACAATCGTCTTAGAATATGCTTTTTTTAAAAAAATGAAATATCACTAAGCTACCGCTACGACATCACAGTAAAAATTGCAAGTACAACATGAGCCAATTTTGAAATACCACTTAATTCCTATTTAAAATTTCATTAAAAAATCATATAAGTTTATAAGCAGGCACAACAAAGAAGTAATTTGGGTTGACTATTAAGTTTTCGTGCCCAATTCCTACATCTCTGCATTTGTAACAAATAGCATCACTTAAGAATTTAATAGTGTGCCATAAAAAATTAAATAATTTCAGATAATAAAGGCTATTTCTTGCCTGCATTTATTGAAGTACATATAAGTCAAACATCCACAATCCAAGCCACAACATGGAACCTTGAATGAAGTCTCAAAGTCCTCACATGGAACTATCTTAGATTTTGGATATGCTTTCAAAGCTGCATTCTCATTATATGCTCTTGGAAAGCCCTGTATCAAGTAATTCATTATATGCTCTTGGAAAGCCTTGTTTCAAGAATATTCATTACCTAAAACCCAAAAACTGAGGCAACCCAATTAAGTGTATCATTCACTTTTTTAAGCCTATCCGTAAGCATTGTAGAATCACCATGAGAAGCATCAGGTCTTGCACGAATTATGGGCATTGGAAGATTATCCACTCTACATAAAGCAATAATTGCTGCTTTGATCTTTAATTTTCAACAAAAAGAAGAAAAAAAAACAAGCAAATTTAAAATTTAAAATTTCAGGGCTATTATATAATTAGCAGAAGCAAAACAAACAATGCCTACTATATCCCAGACATACAAACCTCAGGAAGTTACATGATTGTTGGATTAACACCAACAACATATAATGGAAGGATGTTATAGTGTTCATTTGTCCCCTCTTATGCTCAACATCGTCAGCATACCTTCTTGTCTGGCAATAAATAAAACAACATCCTTAATCCATGTCTGAAAAGCTTACAAGTATTCTACAAATTTTAGTCATGGTAGCCTAATCAATAAAAACAAACCTTATCATCAGTATTTTGTGGAGCTACCATAGTCTTTAGCACTTCATACAATACATTGGAAATCTGAACATTCTTAGCCATCTCCTCCCTTCAACAACAACATCAGAAGAATAAGACATCATAACGCAATTGATAAAACTTGAAAGCACAAGTTTAACATCAAGCCTCATAGTCTTTGGGAAAATTCCCCATCTCGGATTTTCTTTTCGTAGAAATTTTGGTAGTAGGTCTGCAACTCCCTAGCATCACTTCTTTGAACAAATATTTCTGTAAGCTCCCCTTCTTGCAACCATGAAATTTTAAAAAATGTTTAATAAATCAACTACCTGACTCTCACTTTTTCTGAAGCAATTAAGAAATGACTTCTACAAGGAAAGCTACAAGGCCCAAAACTCTTCCCAAACACGACAAGTTGTCCCACAGAGCATGTCTAAGTGTGTCTGTGTTCTTTCTTCTTTTCTTATTTTAAGGGAAAGTATGGAAAAGCATAGGCAATACACAAAAACTAAAAACAAATATATAATTAAAAAAATCCAATATGCCAAAATCCAAATGCAAGAAAAAATAGCATCATTCACCCTATTGTCTTCAGCAAGACTAAAATCTTCAATTCTTGACCCAAAGAGAAAACCAAAAACAAACACCATCCAATGAATTACAGGGAAAAAAAAGGACGTTGAACATTAACTCTAACATTAAAAAGCTCAACTTTGCACAAATAAGAAAATGGGTAACGTCGTAAATCATTGTCGCTTTCTGATGGACAAAATGAAACCCCCGTTCACGCCAACGAAGGCCTTGGAATCGTGTGGCTCCTCCTCCTCCTCGAGATCCGTCACAAGGGCGATGGATTTGATGGGGTTTGGGTATGTGAGGAATAGGAGACGAACGAGTGCGAGAGAGAGAGAATGAAAAAGTTGAAAACAAATGGGCGCGAGAGTGGGTGGAATAGCACGACATGAAAAAATAAATAATCACTGAAGTCGCATGATTTCAAGGACGGTTTTCATAAAAATCATTTTTGAAAACATATTTTAAAGACGGTTTTAACATAACCAACTTTAAAATGTTGTAATTATTTACAAAAATGACACTATACTTCAAACGATGACGGGTCTTTTAGAACTATCTTAGAATACCCTTTTTCTAGTAGTGTGTTAACCATACGTGGATAACTCAATAATTAAGATTTGATCATTGATAGCTTATGTATATAATCTTTATATTCTAACATGATTGGTTATAGTTAAAATACAAAAACTCAAAAAGTTATATAACTTTGTAACTATATGATTTAAAAATTATAATAATTTTTAATTTTGATCATTTATATTTAAGTGTAGATTAAAAGTAGTTTCTCTCACTCTCATATAAAAACTACATATATAATTCAATTTGATTATTTTATTTTAACTTCTACAAGATCTAGTACATAATTAAAATATTTTATGATTAGAATTTAATTGTTCAATGAATTAAAAACACATTCATATAAAATTATTAATAATATAATATTAAATGTAATTTAAATTAGCATAAACTAATTCCTTTGATCACTTGACATCAAACTTGAAAAATAACATGAAGAAAAACATTTTTAAAGTCAAATTTTATTAATTCAAAATGTTGATTTTGTTTTATGCAAATTTTCAATGATTCTCGATATGGATTAACTTGTCAATATGCATGTGTGTGTGATTCTATTTTTTTTCCTTCTCAAATTGGGTTTTGAATGATCTAGAATGGTCGAACAACTTGCAATGCCATTAACTTTCAACCAAGACTGTCGTATATTTAAATTATAAGATTTATTATCTGTAAATCTAAATCACAATCTTGGAAATCCCATATAATTTGTCTTTGATTGAACTAGAACTGCCACCACACCCTTCTCCCATACTCCTATATTGTAAGAATTTTTTGTAATCACAAACTAAGGTTTTCAAAAAGGTTAATGCAAAAATAGCCAATATAATGCAGAAAGATATCCTCGTAAGCGCGTTCGTTAATCGTCAACAATGTCATCAAATAGACACCCAAGTGCAAATATTTAAGGGTGAGTTGTCCCATGCTTTGCCAACATGACGCAACATTCCAGGTTAGAGAAGTTGAAGATTACGATGGAAATGATTGTCATCATCATAATTATAATGAAAGAAAAAGAGTTGTGTCAAAATTATCATAATAACATGTGGGGAAAGGAGCAACGAACTTTCATACACAGTATTGCATGCCCAGATGTCCCTTTGTATTGCTATGCTTTGATCATCTTGGTAATCACATACGACATACTAGTATTGTTCAAAGTATGCATTCTTATTACACTCATCGTGTGTTTAGGTAGCTTGAAATTATGCAAGTGAGGTTAATGTCGTCATGATTGATTTTTTTTCTCCTTTTTTTCATTTCTTGACTATGTCCAAAATTCTCTTTCTAAATTTTTTTTCTTTCTAAAATACACTTTTGATGTCCTTATAAAACTCAAGCCTCAATTTATTTTAATTCTTATGTCAAGTGACCGTTAATTAATCGTTTATGATCAAACTTTAGTTTTAACATGACATATTGATGTTGAAGTAACACCAACATAAAATGTTGATGTGCCGCATATGGTACAAGACATTAAATAATGTGAAAAATAAAGAATCAAAGCATAATAAAAGAAAGATTTTTTACCAAAATATAATTTGTAAATATCATTACTAATATAGATCTAATAATATCCAATGATAATTTCCATTTATTTTTAATTCAGTTTTTTTAATTCGTCATAATTAAAAAAACAAATTTACATATTAAATTTATATAACTTTTAGAAATTACATAGAATAATTTACATAAATATTTAAATATTAATTTATGCAATTATATTGATTTATTTAATTAGAATAAAAAATTATATCATCATTATTATCAACAATAACACCTTTAATCCAAGTTAATTAGGACTGGTAATAGATGAACCCAATGTTATAAGTTGAAGAAAAAAAGTGAGGGAAGGAAAAAGGAGAAATAAGACAAAAGAAAAAAAAAAGATAAAAGAAAAGGAGGATGAAAGAAGTAGGGGAAAAAGAAGAGGAAAATAACTAAAAATGGATCATGTAAAACATAGAGATAATAACGGATCTAACATTCCACCAAGTTTATATCTTTTCTCCATTCTGTCCTAATACACATCTTCCGTCAATTTATATCTCACTCCACTAAGTCTTGTTTAATTACCTTTCCTAGGTGAGTTTTGGTCTACCTTTATCTCTCTTTGTGACAAGCTATTGGTAACAAACTTTGAGTATTCAGTGGTCATCTCATTACGTACCCAAATTGTAACACCCCAAAATTTTGGGAATCACAGTCAATTACTAAGGTAAAATATTAATTAGAGGCAATACAGAAGGATCTAGGGAAAATGACGAAAATACCCCTGGATATTTTGTAAATGACCAAAATGCCCCTGGACAATTTCAGAAATGACGATTATGTTCCTAGGATGAAAAATGACAATTATACCCCTAGACATTTTTGAAAATGACCAATATATCCTAGATATTTTAGTAAGATATTTCTAGGAGAAATTACATAAATGACCTTGAACAAATTGGATAATTACCATCACGTCTCGAGAGTGGTAAATGACTAAAATGCCCTTTAGGTCAAAATGACCAGATGACTTTAGAAAATTGTAGGAACCTAAGTATGGGATAGAATACCTTTGAACAACAAATTATCCACATGGTTGGTAGCAGAGAACCCCAAACTAAAATTTATAGGAATTTGGAAGACATTTTAAAGAGATTAATCCAGACTAATTCAGGTGTCAGAAAATTATAAGAAGAGGATGTACATAATCTATGGAGTTTTCTCTTAATTATGGGAGGACTAGGTTTCCTAAATAAGTTA
>PYAF01004092.1:163849-192160 GCA_007407185.1 Glycine tomentella | reverse complement strand
ATTTAGGTAAACATAAATTATTTAATATTAAAAATGTTAACTAAAAGTATTATAATTTATGATATTATTAATAAAATAATTTAAATTTTAAATTAATTAACTTCAATTGTCATATAACAAAAAATCAAACTATTATTTTATAATATATATTAACTAAATGTTATTATATTGAAAAATATAAATTATTTAATATTAAAAATGTTAAAGAATAAAATAAAAGGTAGAATAGAAAAAAATACCAAAAGGAATAACATAACATACATTATTCTCAATATTTTTTACCATTTTTGTATTTACACATTGCTGAAGCCATATCTCACAAGGAAGATATTTGAACACACATAACTCTTAAAAAGATAGCTAAAATAACATACCACCTAGAATGAAAAGATATTTAAAAAATTGCAAGATCTAGCATAATTTATTAATAACAAAATAGATATGCAACAAAAATCTATCTATTGTAATAAAAGAAGATTGGAAAAGCTTATGTGTCCTGCTAGCGACAACTTTGAGCTTTGGAAGAGAGCTGTCATTGTTACAACAACTCTAGGCTTGGATAAAACATGTCACCTTGTTTTCACTCTCTCAGCTTCTTCAGTAACAAGCTCCAACTCACTGACAAAAGCAAAAACCCACAGCAAGAAGCAGGAAAAGCTTGGGACAAGGACCATAAAGCATTGTGCTATTGCATTCTCACCAACTATGACCAGTTTACTCCTCACCAACTCTGCTAAAGTGGGATTTTCAAATTTAAAGGTGACTGAATGAAAACAGAGGTTGGGACAGTGCATATGAAGCGGGAAAATCAATTGTTGCAGTGCATCTGAAACCTCACCAACTCTTTTTCCTTCACACGTTATCTCAATTTATTGGTTTCTACAATTGGGTGAACGGAAAACAAGTTTTGTGTTTTCCATTATCTCCTGATTTAGCGAATATCTACTGTCTCTCCCGTTTTTGGTGAGTTTTGTTTATCCATTCAGTGGTTTCTTTCTAATATCACGCATCCTTTTCCTTTTGCTCACACCTATTTTTTATAACAAAGTTTCACTTCCGTTGAGAACAACAAATTGTTTGAGCAACAACCTCTGGGCCGGGAAAAATACCATCATAGGCACAGTTCTAAGTCAGTTCCAAACTTCTGTCAAGTAATCTGAATATGGCCTCTAGTAAGTTTTTTTTAATGTAATCACAATCTTGTATCCCGATTTCAGTAGTCTACAGTCATCTAATACCCTGAATGTTGTGTTTAATTTCTTTGGCTGTACTTCGTAGACTCAATCGCATAGCAAAAATAAATGGTGAAAAAGAAACGTGGAAAATTGCAATTCGAGCTACAAAGATGTGGACTATACCGAGAGGAGCTAGGTTGAATATTGAGCTGGTATTGGTTGACAACGAGGTTAGTATTTGTAAAAGAACTTACATATATATTTCCCATTTGTTGTTGTTTGTAGTAAAAATCAGCCAAAATATAAGTCATTTTTTCTCTGAAGGATGATTGGTATTTTGTAGTTATCTGAAACTTACTTATGTTACACTTAATACTGTTGTACACGACCTAATCATCCATTTCTATCAATGATAACATATGATGCATATTAACCAAGGTGATCAAATAATGGCTCAAATAAAGAATGTTGACATGGAAATGGTGAATGACATTTTTAGTACTTGAGAAACTTATGTGATTCAAAACTTTGAAGTGGAAAAAAATACTGGTCAATATAAGTGCACCAAGCATGATTTTAAAATTAATCTGATAAAAGCCACTAAAATTACAACCCACGAAATACTTGACATTCCTAAGACGATGTACAATTTCACCAAGTTTGATGCTATTCTCAATGGCTCTGCCACATCTGATTATTTGATAGGTATGATTGTTTACTTGATTTAAAGAATCAATTGTATAACATGTTAATGTGGAAATGTGTTTAACTATTTTATATCATTCAAGATGTTATCGGTGAGATTGTGGAAATTGATCAATGGAACCTCGATGGGAAGCCAAAAAAGGTCATTTTTACTCTGAAGGATCATTGGTATTTGATATTTATGTCAAAGTTACTTAAATTGCACTTAGCACTGTTGTACACAAACTAATTGGATATATTCATTGTCGAATTTGGGCTGACACAGGGAAACTGTTATAAGTTGTACTTTATGGGAAGCACTTGCTTTAGAGCTTAAGGGTTTTTTGGATAGCCATACTACTGAGCCTGTGGCTTTGCTTCTAACTATGGCTAAAACCAAAGAAGCTAGATGTTGGTTGTTTATAACCTTCTTTTCCAATTTTAACACATTTTCATTTATCAACATGTTAAACTCATACTTAGCCAATTTCATGCAGGACCATATCCTTTGTCAATACAAAATTCAATGTATGGTTCACAAATATTTGTGAATAGTGATGTCAAGGAAATTGTGGAATTCAAGGATCGTTTGAATGAGTCGTAAGGATCATATGTTTATCCTCTATAGTTATGTGTAGACTAATGTTGTGTTTTGATTTTTTTTTAATCAATTTTAGGATAGATCCAAGTCAACAACCAATGATTCCCTATAGTCAACTAGGAAGTCAGTTGTCTGTTCTTCTTTGTATTCAACTATAGATCGTTTTTTGCATAATGCTAATGTTAAATATATAGATCAAATTAGCAAAGTTAAAAAGGTTGGTTTCACCACTGAAGCATTATCTTTTTCTGCATAATGGAAATCTTAAGGGATTAGATTATTTTACCTAGGTTAAAAAGGTTTGTTTGAGTACTGAAGCATTATTTGTTTCTGACTTCTGCATTATGTAAAATTTACAAAATTTTAAGTTCTATGCTTTAGTCAATTCCTATGTTTTGTGCTTTACCCAACTGAATACCTTGTAGGAGGGCATGTATGTCATTGTGGCTACTATACAGAAGTTGTTGATAGCCAATGGTTGGGTTTATGATGCATGTCCAAACTGTAACAAAAAGGTTGATGCAAATGTTTTGCCTGTGTTTTGTGTTGATTGTGGTAATGAAAGTGCTACTAGAATACCCAGGTAACTTTACATGTAATAGTGTATATTGGACTTCCATTAATCAATGTCTTTCACTGTAAATTAATGAATGTTGTCCCTTAGATATCGTATTGAGGTTAGGGTCTGTCAACCACGGGAATTCACCATTTTGACACTATGGGATCGTGAATGTTATGCATTGATAAAGGAAACTACAGATGAAATCAAGTAAAATATCATTGCTGAGGTCAACCATACTATGGCTAACATGATATGTTAGTATTTGTATATGACACTTAATTTTGTTATGTTGTTTTAATGCTTTCATGTATTCATCAAGAAGGATTTTTTTATCCCAAAGACATACCAGAATGTCTAGATCGTGTGTTGGGAAAAAATTAGCATTCAGATTTAAAGTTGGTCTTGGCAATACACGACATTTTGTTTCTGAGTTATCGGAAGATGATACATTGATAACAATTGTTCTATCACAACTGCTAAACCTAGAAATTCAGGTAACCTTAAAAAAAAGTCATATTCAATTGTTCAGTTATTACTGAATTTAATTTTCTATTTGGTGGTTTGTAATTGGGTTTGTTGTCATGTTGCTAAGGATGAGACACAGTCTCCTATATCATCGGTTCATCAAAACAAAGATGTTGTTGACAGTGTAAGTTTTGGGTTGTCAACATTTGGTTTTATATATACATTGACATTTTTAGTATACTTATTGATAACAACTCAAATGTTTCAAGAGTATTGCTTTTCAGCCACTAGTGAGTCTGATGCACATGTGATGGACTCCATAACACCAGCTAAGCGCAATTCCAACCCATTTGATACTGAATTGGATGTCATACAATTTGAAGACTTATCACAAATTCAATTATCTTGTACTAGGAAGAAGAAACATATCAAGACTAAGTGATGATTTCAAAGAAGAACTGAAGACCTTTTTTGTGATATTATGTCACCAACTTTTGTTTTATGATGTATATTGAGTGACAATGAAGATGTAATTCGCACTTTATAACATTCAATGGTTACCAAATTTTAACTCTTTCATCTGTATCACTTTATGTGGCCAATTGTTTTTCTAATATTTAAATGCTATTGCGTGTAAGCTAAGATTGAGATAACATCAAATTGTTGAATATTATATAACTTTGTGACACCAATCAATTTTATGCAATAATACAACAATTAACTCACCAGGTAGCTGAGTCTTCATTGTCCACTCAACAATTGTTTCTCTATAAAACACACTTGTCCATGATTAAAAGTGATACTCAAGTAACTAAGTGGTCTTCATTGTCCATATTTACCATACTACTTTTTCCATAAAAATATCTTCATTTCATTTTATATAATCAAGTTTCTGATATTCACTTACAACATTTATTTTTACATTTTCAATATATCATCTAAACATTGGTTAATTTCTGTAATATTCCCAAAAATTCTCACCAAATATCGTCCACATTGTGAACACCACTTTTTTCTGGCATTCATCAGTGTTGCTACTAAGTTTATGGTTAACAAATTTGAAGATTTCATAATGAAAAATATTTATAAAAACATGTACTTTCAACACCAGCAAGTTAACAACCTAAAAACCATTATTGTTTCTGTAATTCATATTTATATTTTTTAAAATAGTTACTACTTTAAGTGAAATACCACAAAATCAACTGACATATAACATTATTTAATTAGCACGCAAAACTATGAATTCACAACAACAAGTCATGTCAAGTCCAAGTCAAAGTATGGGCTAAATCAAATTATATCTACCCAAAATCTACTTATATCTACGTAACAATGTGTTGTTCTGGCATGTTGCCCACCCAATTCCATTTCTCTGTTGATAGTAACACTCTTATGATATGTATCACCAAATATAGAACCTTTTAAGTGGACATGTCTAAATTGCATATTGAGTGCCCTTCCTCTGCATAAATCAAATACCATTGTGAACATGTTATTGTTCAAACACAAAGTCAAAAGTGGTTGCTGTTAAACAAGTACAATAATTATATATCCTAATTGTTCAAGGTACACTGAATCAGTTGGGAACCTCACTAAATGTTATCTCACTAGGAAGACATGCAAAGGTTTTGTTGTTCCTAGCTATTCATGTATGATTCAACACAGAAGACTGAGGTGTCTAACAAAAGAGTCAAAATTGGAAATTATACATGTAGCCTTCCAAATTATTTGTTGAACAGACACATGGAGGGTATGAAAATAGTTTACAACAACCAAATAGTTTGCTTCATCATATACAGGCAGGCAATCAAAATGGTTATGCTCAGAATCAAGGTAATACGTATGTCAGACTATTCTAAATGAACTACACCAACTGGAAATAAGTTAAATGTTATGACTGTTGGGAAATTATTACAAAATTAAGAGCAACTCTTTACAGATAACTACTTTCACCTATGTAGACGAATAATTAGTCATTCTAACCGTTGGCAAGTTATTCACTTAGTTTCTATAATGATTGTAGATGAATTGTTGGTAGTAAAAAAACTGCTCTTCCTATGTTCTGAAATATACAAAATATGTACATTTGCAAGAACAATAGGCAATGACAAAAATCTGCAACTGACAAATGGGAATATAACTAATACTCAGCCACACATGACTCACCTGCATAATAGACGAAACAAAACTGTCAGCCAAATTTGTAGGGTTCGAAACAGTTTGCTAAATCAATTTGTTGTTGCATCTTCAACTTCTTAGGCAGATACATATAATGAAAATCATGGTCAGTCCAGTAAAAATGGACAGACAGATGGAGGTACCAATAATATTAAGTAATTTTCAAAATCAAATGCAGCATGTATAAACAATGGAATAAAGTATTGTTGTTGGTTATTATGCAGAATGGAGTAATAATTTTGCTGAAGCTCACATTGAGGATGAACTGACAGATGCTATTCAAGATTCTGGTGACCATATTGTCACAAGTTTGACTGTCTATCCACAAACTATTCAGTTAAACCACAATGTTACTCATGTGAAACAGATTTAATGCCCTCCTGTTTTGAAATCCATGTTAAAGCCACGAGATTAAGATGAAGAAGCATACTGCAAAGGAGGCGTGCATCAAAAGAGAATAACATTGTTGCATACTTCAGACACGTAAGCAAGGATTATGAAGGTTTTTAATCTAACTAGTGAAATGCACAACCTTTTGTTATGAACTATACATTATTAGTATTGTTACAAGTAACATTATTTATGTTTGTAGGATATGTGGATTTAGGAGATGCTATTGAAATATGTCCATACTGTCAAGTTGCTATGTGGTATGAAGAACGTATAAAGAAAAATCAAATACATAGTAATGTTAAATACAGTCTTTGTTGTAACAATGGCAGGATACAACTTCCTTTTCTTACAAACCCACCAAAACTGCTCCAACAACTACTAAGTGATTGACATTCACGCAAAAGCAAAAATTACCAAGAGAATATTAGAGCTTATAATATGATGTTTGCTTTCAGCTCACCTAGTGCCAATATAGATAGAAGTTTGTTACAAGGAAGAGGTCCCCCCAATTTATAGAATTTATGAACAATCATGTCATTTGATTGGAAGCCTATTACCTGTGGTTGGAAAAGCTCCAAAATTTGCTCAGTTGTATATCTACAATACAGAAAATGAAGTTGAAAACAGACTTGGAGGAGGAAGGTAAAATTGTTCATAGAGTTTTATTTGTAGCTGACATCTTATAATTATTATGATGCATAATTTTTGGATAGATATCAAATACATTATTGTTTTACTAGGTACAATGTTCGTTGTGTTACACCACAATATTCGAACATTTAGCTTAAACAATATACTTATTACAGCTTAGTGTATTGTAATGCAAAACAACTTTTTAGAGTAAAGAAATCATCAAGCAAGACACATACCAATCAGTTAATATTTTCATGTACTTTTCATATGGGAAAACGGCCTTGATTCACACCTTGTGTCATAGTTGAAAGAGATGGTAGATCAATTTAATGTGTTTGCTAAGTCTTTTAGGATGGCTAAAGAGAGATATGAAAATTGTCAAACACAAAATGTGAATTTGCAGTTAATATCAGATAGGAAAAAAGATGGAATAATTTATAATTTGCCCACAGTTTCAGAGGTGGTTGTTGTTATTGTTGGGGATGCAACTTAACCTATCAATAGAGATATTATACTTACAAAACAAAGTGGGCGTTTGCAAAGAATCAATGAGCTTCATCCAATTTACAAAATATTGTTGGTGTAGTTCAAAGTCATGTTGGTAACAAATATATATATGTTGAACAGAGTTTGACAAGGTCGAATTAAAATCTGATTTTGAATCATACTTTTCCAGTCTAACAGGTTTGAATATAAAATAAACTACAATAACAACAGAACCCAGTTTGTGTTTTCAAACCCATGTAACATGTTATGTTCTTCTTTTCAAATGCAGATGAGCAAACAAGTATATTTCATGATATCATGAATGTTGTCAACAAACAGGGTGGAGATGCATTCTTCTTGTATGCTATGGAGGTACCAGGAAGACTTTTATGTGGAAGACATTAGCCTTTGCATTAGGTTCCAAGGGTGATATTGTCCTAACAGTTGCTTCAAGTGGAATAGCTTCACTGTTATTACCCAATGACAAAACAGCACATTCCAAATTTTTAATTCCTGTGCCTACATTAGAAAGCTCAACATGTAATATCAACCAATGTAGTGAGCTAGCTGGTCTGTTACAAGCTACACGGTTAATCATATGGGATGAGGCTTTCATGGCACACAAGTTTTGTTTTGAAGCATTGGACAAAACACTTAAGGACATCATGTCCTTCACCCACAAATATGCCATTTGGTGGAAAAGTGGTTGTTTTTGGGGGTGACTTCCAACAAATCTTACCTGTCATCCCTAAAGGCAACAGATCAGACATTCTTCATGCTATTATTAATGCTTCGAATCTTTGGGAATACTGCACGGTGTTAAAGTTGACAAAGAATATGCGCTTGCAGCATAATTCTAAATCCACAAATGCAGAAGAAATTAACAAATTTTCTCACTGGCTATTAGATGTTGGTGATGGGAAACTAGGCATAAACAATGATGGATTTTCTGAAATTGAAATTTCGTCTGATTTCCTTATTACAAATTTCAATGATCCTATTGAATCCATGGTTAGCAATACCTATCTTGACATCAAGCATAATTATAACAATGAAGAGTTTCTCAGCACCATAGTTATACTCGCTTCAATGATTGAGATTGTTGACAAAATAAATGAGCATGTATTAAATTTGATTCCAGGTGAAGAAAAACAATATTTAAGCTCAGATTCCATTGACATGACAAATGTTGTTGAAAGTCAAGTTTTCCAATCAATTACACCAAAGTTTCTCAATTCATTGAAAACCTCTGGATTGCCTAATCATCAAATAATACTGAAAACAGGCACACATATCATGTTAATTCGTAATTTGGGTCAAGCCGAAGGGTTGTGCAATGGTACAAGGCTGATTGTGTCTAGGATAGCTACTC
The DNA here is from genome assembly GCA_007407185.1 of Glycine tomentella. Taxonomy (NCBI): domain Eukaryota; kingdom Viridiplantae; phylum Streptophyta; class Magnoliopsida; order Fabales; family Fabaceae; genus Glycine; species Glycine tomentella. Next base: position 183,608 of record PYAF01004092.1, on the reverse strand, counting down.
ATGTTATTGAAGCGCAGATAATTTTTGGTAAAAACATTGGTTCTATTGTACACATTCCACGAATGTCATTATCACCATCACAATCCCCTTGGCCTTTCAAGATGATTAGAAGACAACTCCCAATTATTGTGTCATATGCTATGATAATCAACAAATCTCAAGGCCAATCTCTTGAACGCATTGGCTTATATCTTCCTTATCCAGTTTTTAGCCATGGTCAGCTTTATGTTGCATTCTCCAGAGTCAAGAGCAAAAGTGGATTGAAAGTTCTCATTCACGACAAAGAAGGAAAATCGCAAAAGATAACTACCAATGTGGTTTTCAAAGAAGTTTTCCAAAATTTGTAGTATGTGATATCTTTTATTACTGTGATACATTTTGTATTTCAAAATTGCTTATATACAACAAAAATGCATTTTGTGTTTTCAGGATTTGTCTTGCATTCTGTTTTCGAACAACATCCTACAACATGTCATTCTCAGCTTATTTAATGTCTTCAATCATTGACCAAGGATGTATAACTCATACCTGTAATATGATTCTTTCATTTTATATGTTACCACCATTTTGGTACTTTTTAACATACTATATTTCCTGAAAAGAGTCACATTGCACAATTGACTACCAATTGTTGTGTTTCATACATCCTTCATATACTACATACCCAGTGTATATACTACATGTCTACTACATACATTATATACAGTTTAGAGACTGGCAAACCATCCTTCAATATTGCTTCCACCTTATAAACTTATGTTACATAGCTAATTTAGAGTTGAATCTGGAATCAAATATTCGACTAGGCCTTTTGAAATCAAACCTGTACCACATTCAGTTATAGAAAACAGTTTCCAGATTGGGATTGATTGAACTGGTGGGTAACTATTTTTAGTTACAGACCTTATCCAAATGAATAACCTCATTATAATAATAAATCCTTTCTTTTGCAGGATTTGATTTTATGCCTTTTTTGGAACACCAGCATCACACCTAACAACATATTATCTACTTTTGCAGACAAGTGTGACCCTTTATCCCTCACATAGTCACCATATGTTGGGGTCAAACAATGTGCAAAAACATTAGGATTGTTGTTCTATGTGTTTTTTTTTTTTACTATATTATACCAAATGTTTACCCATGGTGGATTGACTGATGCTTAACCCAATCTTTTGCTTTAATGTATATTTAGAACCACATTTTGATCCTTTGTTTCATAGGATATATGACTAATGGAAACTGACAAAGTTCAGCCTTATGATACAATATTCTAATAAATTTTCTTACCAAAGATTTATTTTAGTTGTCTACACTTTATTTGTGTTCTGATGGAAGACCAGCTGTTAAATATAAAATTCATTCATAAGTTTTTGTTCTCAATAGCTTTTATCACAGTTGATTTATAACGTTGTATCATACTCTTTTACCCAATTGTTCAATCCTTCCTGCCATGATCTATGACAATGTAGCATTTCAAATCCAGACTTAGCACATGATAAAGTGTGTCTTGGATTTGTTCATACTTTACACATGTAGAGCTTTCATTTGAGGAGTATGTTACATATAAAATCATGCATCACTTTCACCACAAATTGTGATACTTATATGTAAGACTAAAAGTCACTAACTATATATAAATGGCAGTAGATTAAAAAGTTTAATCATTTTAATTTTAAACTATGCTAAACCTTAACCCATGATGCATTGCCTCAACCTTAACCCAATTTGATTGCTTAATATATATTAAACCATAATTTTTTGGTTACTTTCACAACTTGAGACTTACTTTCATCAAACGTCGTTAATTTATTAAGAATAGTTCAATCCAAAACTTTAATTGCATACCATAGTGGCTTCCAGGTTTCCCATTTACAGTTATCCACAATTTACAAAACTTCCTGAAACTGTTTAGTCAACGTTGGCAAATAAGTTTGAAGTATGTTAATAGCTATAACCGCTTAGTACAGCCCAATTAGGAACTTCCTCTTCAGCACAATGTCATGAAATTGTCCAATTCATCGAGCTCTGCAAATGGGCCAATCTATTTGACCGTGTCACTTCTGCAACAAGGTTCAATGTTTCAAACACGCAACAGTCACGTATTAAACTCCTTTGGTTCAATTCCCCAACATCAAATACTCGAAATTGCTACACTTTCATTAAAACATTTATTGCCATTTACTTCACATCCATTCATTGGAAATACAGAAGCAACTAGAAAACAGAACGTCATTTGGTGTCAGGCATCACATACAAGGTGATCGAATAATTTGAAAAATAGACTGCACAAATGCAGTGGGTAGACCGACAGCCACTCCATTTGACTCACTATCACAAGTGTAAGGAACCATTCTGTCTTCATCAACACTGACGCAGCACAACACTATACCAACCAAAAGTTATTGTACACCTGGTAAGAGAGTTAATTGTTTCTCTACAGAAAATCAACATAAGATATTCAGTATACGAAATAAATCAGTGCATTTTAGATTGTCGAACACAATTTTCAATGGTTCACTTGCAGTTAAACATATTTTGTTCAATATGAAATTGAAACCCAAGACGTTTACACACTCAAATTTGCTCTGTTGGTTCGTCATTTAATTTATTTTGACAATATCATTTGCTTGTCCTATTATAAGTCAAATTAAGATCTATATGTCATATATGTTAGTGGCCCTGCATCATGCTTCTCACAACACATTGTACTGGGAAAAGATAGTACTCATAATCTGTGTGCCTAAAAATTGTTGCCCAGCATTTGATCTTAATTTTTTTTAATTCATATTCAAATAGAGACCACATTAACATGTTATTTAGGTTGTTGTACATACATTAAAATGTCTACCTTTAATGATTCTCTGTGTAGTGCATCATTTTGACATGCATGATGTTATTTTTCCAACAGATTATTTTAGGTTGGTTCATTCCTAATTTTGGCAAACTTGTTGACAGCCATTATGCATATTAATGTATGCTGCAATTGTGTATCTTGAACTTGACATTTTACTTAAATTCTAACCATATGCATTCATGTATGTGCTTTTACATGTGGTAAAAATACAAATGTCTTGGTGTATTGCATATGCATTTCATGTTACAAACCTGCCCTTGACCATATGCATTTCATTCTTATTTATATATTTTTCATTACTTAATAAATATTTGAAGATGACTTCTTGGTTTGTGTTCTTACCAAAATCTGGAAATTCCACGTGTGGGCTTGATGTGGCTTTGGTGGACGCCAAATTCTGTGACGTCGGAGTAAGAGTAGGCTTTGCTTAGAGGAAGGACCTGCAAAACAAAGGGAAACACTCGACGCTCAAGTAAGTACATTAAATTTGTAAGGATGACCAAGTGTGAAGACTCGGCCTAAAGTATAGAGAATGAGAGACTTGAGTATGGTGTGTGAATACCGAATGAATATGGTGTGTGTAGGATGTGTATGGAGTGAGTAGAGAGAACCTGGAGGATTGTATTTATAGCGTGGAGTGGGCCTTGGGCCATTGCTTATAGATAATCAGTTTAGAATATAATAGTAACAGATAATAGCAGGCTGTTATCTTAACTTGAATAGGAGATAATGTGTACCTTATTGATATATTGTTACTTGTAGATAAGTAACGTTTAGTAGATAACTTGTTGAGATATTATATGAAAGGTAAGGTGATTACACCTATTTGAATATCCTGGCATATAGATAGGCAATTAATAAGGAGAGAATATTGCTGATGTTCGCGCTCTTGTAGAGGGTCGACGTCCATCCTCCTGTAGTGGTGTTGACAAGGAACCCGAACATTGTGTCCGGGCTGGCATCTGGAGGTTGAATAAGCACCTATTAATGAGGCAAGGCTGACATGGAGGACGGCCACATGTATGGTGACCTTTAGGATATGGCCACGTGTCATTTTACTATTTTGGACTGTACAGTTTGTAACATTTTTTTCAATTGGATTGACAGTTAACCCAATTCATAATTCTTTTGTTGTTGTGCAAGTCAGCAAAAATGGATCAAATTGAAGTTAATTTCAACGAAATGGTAGAAACCATGATGCAGATTAATAGGACATTTGATGATTGTATCAACACTGTGCATGTTACAAACCAGGTAAATTGTTATCATCATTTATTTTCCAGTACAGATGCCCTTATGTAAATAACTAATTGCCTATTGGTTTTCATGATAAATATAGTCGTATGTAGAGATTGCCAGAAGCTTTGCAATCAGATGGAAAGACCATTTCGATGAAACATGGCATCTGATTGATGCTCATGGGAATCATCATATGGTCAAGTACAACAAGTGCCTAAAAAATCCTTTAATTAGGGTAGGCTGGCCAGCAATTAGAGAGTACTACCATCTTGAAGGTAATTGTCAAATGACACTGACACATTACGGACAATCTGCGTTCTTCATTACTGTGTATAAAACTTATTCTAAGGCCCATGCATTCCCAAAATGGCACTCCCTATACAAATAGAACCCTAACTCTATTGTATTTTGCGTATTGCTAAACGAATATAAGATTTCTGCCAGTGCATTGGTAAGTTACAGATTACTACCCATTATAGTATTTTAGTCATTTAAAATTAATATCACTCTACACATTTCTGACAACAGTTATTGTTAATTTCAGGATGTCCCAAGTACAATGTATTACTTCCTGAAGGACACAAGTTTCACACAACTCTATTTTGAAGAAACAACGGCATGCAAGATTATGTTTAACCACTGAAGAAAGAGTGCTAAAATAGGAGTTGGTTGGAAAGCTTTTGCAAAAAAAAATGATTTGAAAGCTAACTTCGAGTTAATCGTGGAGTTTCCATACCCAACAAACAACATAGTGCGGTGGTTTATGTGTTGATTGCAAATATGACAATTAATATCTCCCAAATCATTCTCTCTACCTTGGTTGCTTGTGATTAAACTTATCAGCTTTAATATTTTCCTATTGTAATTAAACTTTGAAAATATAATGAACACTTATGCAAATAACCAAGAGGGGGGTGAATTGGTTTTACCTCAGAGTTTTTAAAATTTCCTTTCAAAATATGTAACAGCAAAAGACTTTAAAAAAGGATCGTATCTATTAAAACCAAATAGGAAAAATAATTTCCTTCACCAATCAAACCACTCTTGTGCTGTGACCAATATTGTAAGATGAACAAAACTAATACTTCAAGAATATTATGAAATACAAACAGAAATATTAAATAACACAAGATTTATACTGGTTCACCTCTCAACCCCGGAGGCTACATCCAGTTTTCTTCTAACCAAATCTTGAGAGTTTCACTATAACAAATATTTGTTCTTTACAAGCTTACAATAATCTCTATTACCCACCCTGGGTAAAATTCAAAATTGATACCCTATAGACTTTTCAAAAGACCAAGAACCAGAGATCCCTTCTCTGTTCTTCCCTCTAGAAAACCTTTCTAGAAAAAACTTTAAAGAATACAATTGTTATATGAACAATCAACTCACATACAAAACAAATATCAAACAAAAAAGACCAAGCTTAAGGTTCAAGAAAGATATCACCTTATAATCCTCAACTAATTCAATGAAATGAATGATTCAAACAATCTGAGAATGTATGCAAATACTCTTTCTTGATGATTTCTTTAACCAATAGCTTGAACAACTCTTCAAACAATAAGAATAATGACTAACAAATCATGTAACTCTCCATGACTCTAAGCATCTTTGATTTTCTCTTTAATACTCAACCTTGGAGTTTTTGAGAATCGTAGAAAGTGTTTTTCTCAAGGCTTGGAGGAGTCTATCAGATTTTCTCTTAATTAAAAACATAGACCAAGCTGTTCTATTTATAAAAAATAGACTTAACTAACTATAATCGATTATTTCGTCAATGTAATCGATTATTTTAACTATTGTAATTGTAACACCCCGTGTGCACCCGGTGTATTAACATTATGATTATTCTTATATTAGCGCTTAATCACTGTAATTAAAACTTTTCGTGGAAGCATAAATCAAAACCATATTTCTTGATTACATTATGTATGGAACATCAAAGCATCTCATCACAAAGCATAAGACAAGCCCCTGTTGATCCAGATCATACAACCATAACCATAGGCAGATGACATAAATATCTCCAAAGATATAAACAGGAGGAAACATAATTACATAACAGAACTGATTATGTTCAAAATACATCATCTGACACTCTAAGTGCCTATACAAAAGAATAAGCATCCGAGTGCTTTTGATCCCAGGGATCCTTCCTCACACGAGGACACACATACATAAACATGTACAAAACAAAGACTACATGTGCACACACATGTCTTCCCTCTACAGGGTACGAAACATCAAAAGCTGAGCCGAGCTCCAAGCTCTCCACTTCTGCCTCACAGCCAAGCAGGTACCGTCTCTACTGGGGCCTCCCGCCCTGAGACAGCTCCTCTCTACCAGAAGCATCACCTGAAATAACATAATCCCCACACGGGGTGAGATAAACATCTCAGTAAGCTCAGGGTCCTTGGAGGCATCTCCTCCACCCTGGCTCACTCTCCATGACACAAGTCATCAGGCATCACAAACAAACTGGCCTCCTGGCCCTCATAACAATACAAGCAAGTTACCTTGCTCTATGTACGGCGGATCGCATCAACGTCGACCTCAGTGTGAAACCGGAATTCACAACCGTGCCATCCCATTAGGAGCTACCCCTTACGCATGGACGCACGTATATGGTACCTCCGAGAATAGGCAATCAACCGCAACAGGACACACCTATCTCTTGGTCTTAGGGGATCATCATCACCCCGGGATCCAATCAACCTTGAGCAAACCAAACTAGGAGGTGCGCTCTACTCCTAGGGAGGTCCATATATATCTAATTGGCCAGAAGATCTAAATAATAGGCTTCATACATATCTCAAGCACAGATACAAGCATATATCATCATGAATATGCAACATCCAATAATGCATGTATCATGAATGTAACCACTACTCCCTCAGAGTATGGTGGAGCACAAGCAAGTGGGAAACATCCCCAAGGGACCAAGAACTTATCGGGAAAAGCCTAGCTCTGCGGTTCTTCCCTTGCTCCGTGGCCTACGCCACTGACACCCGCGGTGTCATGCCCTAAACAAGGCATAGAAACATGTATCAAACATCCACACAGTCATACAAGGCATACAAGCATAACACGGTTCTTAACCGCTTCAATGAAAGGAATCACAATCCTTTCCAAAACCACAAGGTCATCTAACCTAAGGTTCATCAAGGCTCAACACTCAAAGCCATATCATAGACCCTCGGTGGTCTACCTCATGCCCACACGGCACTTGAGTCATCACAAGACTCGGTGCAAGCCAACATTAAGAGCTCAAAGCTCTGCATAAGCCCAAGGCTCAATGGCTCACACATGGCTTGAACGGTTCTTTCACCCACAAGACACCGTTCCACAAGCCTCCCAAGACCATCAAAGCCACAAACCAAGGCTCTTGCATGTCAAAACATAGCCAAGCAACTCAGCATGTCACTATACATGCCTCATATAGAGCCAAGAAATCAAAGTTCACCAAACTCACACTTGAGAGCTAATCCTACATCCTCACAACATTCTAAACACATGTTTCCAAAGGACCCATGGCTAATACTAGCTCTATCACAAGTGGGTCACTATTCACCCAAAACCCCAACTCATAAAACAAGTGGTGAATCTCGAGTTCTTACCTCAAAGATGACAATGAAGGCCCAAGGACAACTCCCCCTAGCTTGGGTAACCACGAATCGCTGCTTTTCCTAGCCGAACTCGAGTTCTACGAGCTTCCCTTGAGAAAGGGATTCTCAAAATGAGTGGGTTTGAAGGGAGAATGAGGAAGGATTCAAGCTCTACAAGTGTTTTCCATCATGAAAGGTGTTTAAGGGACTTGATTTGGTGAACTATGGTGAAGGAATGAAGCTTGGAGCTTCTCCAATGGAGGTGGGGTGCTGGAGGAAGAAGAAAGGAGTGTTTTCTCTCCAAAATCGTGACTTTCCCCCCTTTTATAGTGGTCCTGTCAGAGCTGCCACGCTGATCGTGCCACTCTGGCGCTGATCGCGCCAGCTGCAAGGGACCATGGTGCCAACCGCGCCAACCCTGCGTCCAGAGCGCCAACCTCCAAAGAGTCTGGCGCCAAGAGCGCCACCTCCGGCGCCAGGAGCGCCAACATCCAAGGACTATGGCGCCTACCGCGCCACATTGGCGCCACTCGCGCCCGCTGCAAAGAAGAACAGGTCTTCTGGATGGTCTGGCGCCACTCGCGCCAACCTGGCGCCCCAGACGTCAACCACCAGAACCTATGGCACTTTGAGCGCCACACTCGTGCCATTAGCGCTGCACTCCAGAGACTGTAGCGCCAGGAGCGTCACAACTCAGAACTATGCCGCTAATCGTGCCACTCTAGCGCCAAGAGTGCCACAATTCTGCAGAAGGATTCTGCAGAATCCAACGTTGTTTGTGCCCAAAACTCGCGTTGTACGCGTTGGGACTCAGGGTTATTATAGTAATCGATTATTTTAACCAGATAATCGATTAAAGTGATCATCAAGAATCTGGAAATTTGTCACGAACAAAATAATCGATTAAGTCATCTTGTAATCAATTATTCCATATGAACTCAGTTTTCTAATACACTTGTGTAATCGATTAAATTCCAATTTAATCAATTAACACAGAACATGTTAAAAACACATCAATGCATATTTAATCGATTACGAACATCTGGTAATCGATTAAACTAGATAAAAATGCTTTGTAAAATTATGCAGAAGCTTATGTAATCGATTATTCAGTGAGATAATCGATTATCACAGAAAGTTTCTAAATCTGTGTTAAGCTTATTTAATCGATTATGAATCAGTGGTAATCAATTAAAATGTTTATAAGGCATTTTCTAGAAAATCTATACATGCTGTAATCGATTAAATGATCAATATAATCGATTAAAAGATTAAGAAATTGTTTTTTTAAAGTTCTTAGTTGCCTTTATGAATTTCTTTCAACTTTTTAACTACCACATGATTAAACTTATTTAAATGTATCTATGAATGCATGAATTAATCAAAGCTAATGAGGATTATAAAGCTTTAACAACTGAGCCAAGCTTAAACAAGAAATTACAAATGTCATCAATTGGGTGGGCATGTGAAACATCAAAACTTGTATGCTTCATTCTTCTTGATTCCATAACTTCAGCTTCCTTAAAGCTAACAAACTTATCAGTTTTAATATTTTCCTATTGTAATTAAACTTATCAGCTTTATGTTAAACTATTACAGATGTTGCATGGATGATGTTATCTTTATAAATTGTCTTTATATTTTCCTCTGCCTTTTCATTCTATCTTAAATTGTTTGAATCCTATAACTGTATGCATTTCAAATCTAATATCCATACCTTTTTATTGTTAGGAAAATAAGAAAACTAAAACAACCTTTTTTCCTTTTTTCATTAGTGTATTTGTACATATAGTTTCAAATCTTCTTTTAACTTCTATTTTCTTAAAATCAATTTATAAATTGTTTTATAATGTGGTTCTAAAAACAAAAAAGCACAAACCAAAATATCCTAATTTTTGTGTTTTTCAATATTAAGTTTATAAAAATGACAAACAATAGTACATGTCTATGATTTAGGAGTACGATAAAAAAACTAATAGTCTATTTTTAATGAAAATAATTATTTATTTATCTATTAAAGTACATGTTTAAAAAAACTATTCACCAATTTAATAATCACCATTTTTTTAGGTCCTTGGTCAAAATTAATCTAATCACAGAGTTCATAATGTTGGCACTATTACATATTTTAAATGCCTTATACTCTTATTTTTTAGTTTTTCTTTAAAATTAATTTCCAACTCTAATTATTATACGCTTATTAACTCACCTTAATTAACACTATCTTTAATGATCGAAGGAGAAAAAATGGAAAATAGAGAACAAATAAACTAACACCTACACATAAAACACAACATGGAATCCCAAATTTAAATTATATCCTATGTAACTTTATAAATCAAAGTTAGTTATTAATATTTTTTAAAGTTACCAAAATTATATACAGCGTTTTCAGCCAAAATCAACATTCATTTGTAATATGACACATGGTTATATGGTTCAGTTTAAGATAGAGGATTCATTAAGAAGCTTTTAAATTTGGGATTCCATGTTGTGTTTATATTTTGGTCGATTAAGATGTTTTCTCTCATATGGCCTTATTATATACACAACAAAAACTCATCTAAACACTTTTTTCAACACCATGTTTTAAAAGAGCTTTTTTTTTTACTATTGGGTCGTGTATTGATTGCAAATACGATATATTATCTCAACTCAGGGCCAACGTACAGATATGTACTTCATCAAGGTTCAATGTGGTCAGACCCAATCCAATGCCATCAAAGTGCAATGTAAGTATTGACATCATTCTACTCCAAACACACCTTGGCACACAATCACACACTCTGGCAAAGGCGCAACCATACAACAGAGATGGAGGTTGTTGTTCATAAATTGAGGTATGTACGCTACCTTCATCAACACTAACGGCAAACGACGCCACTATACAAAAGGTCGGTACTTAAATGCAATGCATTATTTAAACATGTATATCTTGCTAAAACTATCAAAACTATCAAATTTGTATACTCTGTTTTGATAAAAACTTAGAGTTTAAACCCCAAATCAGTTATGCATGCGAAAACAGATCTGGAATGTTTTTTATCTCCAGCTTAGGTATTTTTCGAATTTGTATTTGTGATAATAGCTTATCTCCAACTCAATTGCACAAGATAATTCTACCACATCCAGGATAGTTTTATTAAAATAGGTACAACATAGTTTTATATCCAGCTCAATTGCACAACATAATTCCACCACATCCAGGTTAATTTAACCAATATTTTTAGAAAGTAATGGATTAGTCCAAAGGATTACTGCCTTCATACACCTCTACTATGTTTGTTTCTTGGTCTGCAAAGGATTACTGTCTCCAAAAAATAATATATCATCTCAATTTTTCTGGTAATCACCACATATCATGATGTTTATTATTTGAAATTTTAAAACATTAGTGCCAATGTAGGCTACAAAATGGTTCTTTAATTGGGTAGTTTCTGACTACAACTTAGGCACATGTTTTACACTTTTTTTGGGGTGCAGATTTTCTACCAAAAATGCCTACAAATACCGTAAATACTATGGACATCGCCTTACAAATGATGCAACTTTATAGAAAATCTGAACACGTACTAAGTATTATGATGTTAAGGACATGGTAAGCATTTCTTTATGTGTTATTCATTAGATGTTTTATTTGTTGTCTTGTATCACGTACATTGGAACTAATGTTTTAACATTTTAAATGTAGCCTTATGCAGAACTCCCAAAAAGCTTGGTTTTAGCTTATAAAGAAAACTTGGATGAAATATGACAATTGATAGATTGTCATGGTAAACGTCATTTTGTCAAATACAACCAGTCCTTACAAAACCCTTTAATTGTGGATGGATGGATGGACTACCATAAGAGAGTACTATGGTCTTCCGAGAGACCATCGCATCACTTTAACCTTCTATGGTCAATCTATGTTTTTTTTAACTATTTTCAAAAGCACTTCTCTGCCACATGCATTTCCACATTGGCATTCTCTTTACAAATCAAACCCTAACTCTGTCATCTTCTGCATACTCTGGAACGAATACAAAGTTACTTGCAGTGCCTTGGTAAGATTTTATTGACAACATACAATAACATTGTCTTTTTCAATAGTCTGCATCCGTATATCCAATTCTATCAATCAACAATATTTATTGCAGGATCTGCCAAGTGTCATGTATTACTTCTTACATGATTCAGGGTTCATTCATATTATTTTTGGACAAAAAAAATCATGCAAAATTGTATTCGACCATGACCACAAACATGCTAAGATCGGCGCTGGTTGGAAATCCCTTGTAAGGGAATAAAACTTCAAACCACACGTGGATTTATAATTGAGTTCCCAAATCCAACTAGCAACCATGGACTTTGGTTCATCGGTTAAACACATCTTATGTATTCACTCTACAATAAATAACCTCTATCTTTCTAAGAATGTTTTGTTTATATATTTATTTGTTTATCTTATGTGTTCACTCTACAATAACTAACCTCTATATTTATCGGGCTATTGCACTTTAGACATTACAATGTTTTATTATATTTACTTTGCTTACAAAAAATGCTGCTTATATTCTAAGCATGCATCTGAACGTGTGGCTTACCCGTGCATCCACACAAGTGAAAAAATTAATTTATAAAAATGTAGCAGAGCATAGCAAAGCAATCCATGCGTCCACACAGGTACCAAAACTAGTAAGAGAAAGAAAAAAGTGAAGTTCAATAATAATTTTTTCTTCTAAGAATATACCTATGTTGAAATTAGACCTTAAGAAAATGATCCACTTAAGGCTCCATCTCTTGTCACGCCTGTGCAAACCTGCCAATAATTAAAATTAGCCAATTGAGGTGAGAACCAACAACATTGAGAAATATAAAGGACCCAAAGGTCGATTGTGGAAATCATAACGTAAAATGAAAGGAAACCACTGCATTTAGTAAGATTCTAGACATCTGTCAAGTAAATAAGAAAGGAATTATTATATCACCAGTGGTTTAGAGTCTTTCCAAAAGGAAAAATGAAAATAATATTGGAATTTTGTACTTTTGTAACTGGTCAATACAATAATATTGGTTGTCTTATAACAAAGAATCAGACTATTATTTTATTATATATATATATATATACAAATGTTATTATTTGAGTAAACATAAATTATGTAATATTAAAAATGTTGACTAACAGTATTTTTATTTATAATATTATTAATAAAATAATTTAAATTAATTAACTTTGATTGTCATATAACAAAAAATCAAGCTATTATTTTATAATATATATCAACTAAATATTATTATTTTGAAATATATAAATTATTTAATATTAAAAATGTTTAAGAATAAAATAAAATGTAGAATAGAAAAAAAATACTAAAAGGAATAGAATGTAGAATAGAAAAAATACCAAAAGGAATAATATAACATACATTATTCTCAATATTTTTTTGAAAGATGAAAATAATATTGGAATTTTATATTTTTGTAACTGGCTAGTATAATACCCTACGAACACAGGTAATACAGTTGCCTATGCATTAAAGAGATAACTTGTGAGAGTGATGTACGGTTGTGATGTAGCTATGATGTATAGCTAAACCCATAGCCATTAGTTTTCCCAAATCTACCTTGCAATGAAACTCAATCTTCAGGCAAACTTCAAAAACTCTGAATTCTACACTTTCACAAGAATTTGGGGTTGTTTTTAAGCTTTTTGATTCAGCAATGGAAGATGGAAGAAAGGTTAGGGATGAAGATGGATGACACCATGGAAAAGCTTTCCAATACACCTAGGAATAATCACCATAATAGCATTGAGAAGTCATTGATAAGACTCAAGAAGTTCTTACACAAGAACAAGTGAGAAACTCTCACAACAATTTTCAGAATTGTATTAATGAACCAAAGTTAGTTACAATCAGTTTTGGCACCTTATAAAAGCTAAGAAATTACAAGCTAAATGTCACTAAATGTAAGGAAAATGAAAATTGAAATGAAGCCCAAATGAAGCTTGAAGTGCAAGCTTCCCTAAAGTGACCCTTGGCTGCTCAATAGGCACGGTGCAGACTCAACACTGAAGTAATCGATTAATTCACACTTGTAATCGATTAATTCGCACTTGTAATCGATTAATTCACACTTGTAATTGATTAAAACAAAGTTATTTACAATTTTCAGGCTCATGTAATCGATTACAGATGTCTCGTAATTGATTAAAACGAAGAAGTCTTGTTTTTGTGTGAAACTGAATTGCTGGTAATCAATTACAGGTTATCAGAAACTGTTTACAAAATGCCTACGTAATCTATTACAGGAATCTGGTAATCTATTAAAACAGACAGCACTTCTTTTGTGTTTGCACTGAGTTGGTGTGTTTCTTCATGCTTTTCCAAGAGATACAAGTTAGCTTGGATGTGGTCTTGAAGGGCTTGAGTTCTAGCTCTTGTCAAGGGTCCTTTAAGGCTTACCAAAGGAAGTTCTTCAAGCTTTCCTTCTAGACCTTTAGCTTGCAATAAACCTCCATCATCCCCTCCTTCTTAAGCGAAACTTGACCTCCAGTTTGCTTCCTCACTTGTACTCACTTGGCAACTCAAGTTTGTAAGCATTGTTGTTGAAGATGTAGCCTTTCCACTTGTGTTTGTATCTCTTTTGCTTCCATGGAGGATGTCTCACCACTTCCTTGAAGAAGGGATTGGCTACTTCACAAGCATCATCACTCTTGTGACAAGGAATGAAGTGTGCCAACTTTGAGAACCTATCAACAACAACAAAGATAGAATCCTTTAAGACCAAACACAAAATCTTTAGAAATGTCAACCCAAGGGAAGTTAGGAATAGGAAAAGGTGTATATAAACCATGAGGCATTATTCTAGATTTAGCTTTATGAAAAGAAATATAGAGATACAAGCTTATGAAAATTGTACCTCATTTTTGGCCAAAAGAATTGTTCATGTAAAGTAGCCAAAGTTTTACCTACACCAAAGTGTCCCATGAAATTGTTCTCAAGAGCTTCCCTCATGAAAAGTTCTCTCAAAGAGCTTCTAGGAACACATAGTTTCTTTTCCTTTTCAACATGTAAACAAAGAGGGTTAGGAACCATATAATGAAGAGGTTTTCTTGCTAATAACACTTTCTTAACATCTTTTCCTATCAAGAACAAACTCTCTTTAATCTCATAAATTTTTTTGCTTTCATTTTCTTTCACTTTTCTTTTCTTCTCACTAGTGTTTCTCTTTGGTAGCTCACTATTTTTGCTTTTATCAAGTGCAGTATTTTTTTTTCAACTCTTGAATTCTTCTCTTTCATCCTCACTTGATCCTCACACACTTGTCTAAGAGTCAAAGGCCTCAAAATAATTTTCTTGCCTAAGTGCTCAAACTCAAAAGTATTCTCCATGCCATTGTGTATCACTTTTCTATCATATTGTCATGGCCTACCAAGAAGGATATGACAAGCCTCCATAGGTTCAATATCACAAAGAACATTATCATTATAAGCATTAATAGAAAAAGGAATGAGCACTTGAGAATTTACCACCACTTCTCCACTTTCAGTAAGCCATTGTAGCTTGTATGGCTTTGGATGCTTTGTGGTTGGCAAGTGTAATTTCTCCACAAGTCTTGTACTAGCCACATTGGTGCAGCTCCCACATCAATGATAAGTGAGCAAACTTTATCTTTAACCAAGCACCTTGTGTGAAAAATATTTTCGCTTTGAGTCTCCTCTTTTTCTAGGCAAAAATTGTTCAACATTCTCCTTACCATCAAGAGATCACCCTCTTCGGCCTCCACTAGTGTGATTTCTTTTTCTTCTTCACTTGAAGAACTAGTTGAGTCACTTGAAGACTCACTCCTTATGCCTCCATCCTCAAGCAAAATCATAGTTCTCTAGTTAGGACATTGAGAAGCAATGTGACCCTTACCAAGGCACTTAAAACACTTGATATTGCTTGATCTTTTAGGAGTTGGTTCCACAATTTTTTTGCTTGAGTTCTCCACCTTTTCTTTATTTTTCACTTGAGAAACTTCCCTTCTAGGCTTGTCCTTCTAGCTAGAAGTTGCAGTCCCATTAGTCTTGGAAAAGCAAGTTTTTCTCCCTTTTAGTTGTTGCTCCACCCTTTGAGCTTTGTGGACTAGCTCCTCAATTGTAGCATAAGAATGTAGCTCCATCATATCTTGAATTTCTCTATTCAAGCCATGAAAATATCTAGCCATTGTTGCTTCTTGGCTCTCCACAATTTCATCCCTTATCATCATCAATACCATTTCCTTATAGTATTCATCAACACTCTTGTAACCTTGGAAATGTCTTTGGAGCTTATTGTGGACTTCCCTTGCATAATAAGTGGGAACAAATCTTCCTCTCAAGCATGCCTTCAAGTCATCCCAAGAATTTACTCTTTGCCTCCTCATCCTCCCTATGTCCATTTGAATTTGGTTCCACCATATCAAAGCATACCCACCAAATTCTAGAGTTGCTAGAGTAACTTTCTTTTCTTCATCAAATAGTTGGCATGAGAAAATTTGTTCTACTTTCATCTCTTACTCAAAGTACTCTTCGGGGATCATTATTGCCAAGGAATTTTGGAATTTTTATTTTCACTCCATTCACACCTCCATTCCTCCCTTCTCTTTCTTCTCTCCTCATCCTCCAATCTTCATCATCTCTATTATGCCTCCTAGGATTTTATCTCCTATTTTCTTTTCTATTATTTTCTCTCCAATCCTCTCTCTCACTCCTCTCATCATAATAATTTCCTCCATGAGAGGAAGCATACTCACTCACCCTCCTACTACTATTAACCTTTCCATCCACACTTCCCATTGCATGATTCCTCCTTTGGGTCTCCCTTTGTAACTCTTCAAACCTTGCATCCATTTTGGTTTGCAAGTCTTCCATTTGTTTTGTCATGGCTCTCATCAACCTAGAGGTCCTAGGTGATAAAGCCTCATCTCCTATTAAGCTCATCCTTAAAAAAAAATGGTTAGCAAAAACACAAGTATATAAGGAAATTCTCACCACTCTCTAAGTGTTTCACACTTTCACTCGTGTTTGCACACTTTATCTAGGCTCTTTCTATAATGTTCTCTCTTGCCTTTTTTCTCTCTTATTTCTCTCTATAATTCTTAAGCAAAAACTTCTAATCAAATCAAGCTTCGTTACTACATTGAAATAGGAAGTGATTTTAGGCTAGACTCAAGAGTCCAAGAACAAGAAAACTCTAAGACAAAACCTTGGAAATTTTAAGAGACAAGCAACAAAAGGAAAAAAATAAATTAGAAAAGCACAACTTTAATTGGAATTTATGAGACAACTCAAGGAATACTATGGTTTGTACCAAATTGCACAAGTAGGATATGCCAAGTACATTCAATTGCTAGAAGCCAAATTTCATCAAATTTGCATGTCATACAAGTTCATGTAATTTTGTGGTTCAAAGGAAATTTGAACTTGTAGCTTTTGTAACTTTGCTTTGCTTCTAAATTCTATTTTTCTTTGTATTTTTCCAGCCACAATTCAATAATGTCTTTGGTTGTACCAATTTGATACCACTTGATGTATTTTCTTTTGCTTTTGATTGTTTCTTTCATAAAAAAAATTGTAAGCTTTTGTTTTTCTTTTTGCACAAGTTCAAAAATTTCTCAAGGAAAATGATGAATCACGAAAATTTTGATGTATGACTATTGTAAAATTTGTTTCTAGCAACTTAATTCAGTTTAGGCATGAGATTAGAATCAAAACAAGTGGTCATACAACACAAAAAACACTACTAACAAAAATTGACAAGAATCAAGACTAGAAAATTAGAAAAATATGAAGAACACATGAAGAACATGAACACATGAAATCACATGGAACTTGAAGGAAACACAAGTATATGTGGTTAAACACACAACAAGCCCACACCACCAAGAATCAAAAGAAAACAACAAGAAACAAGGAATTGAAATTGATTTTCATTTTTGGATTTGGTGCAGATTTTACCTTTGAAGAACTTTTAAAACTGAACTTGAAGAAGAATTCCACAAGGATTAGGCTCTAGATACCACATGATGTATGGTTGTGATGTAGCTATGATGTATAGTTGCACCCATAGCCATTAGTTTTCCCAAATCTACCTTGCAATGAAACTCAATCTTCAAGCAAACTTCAAGAATCCTGAATTCTGCACTTTCACAAGAATTTACGACTATTTTTAAGCTTTTTGATTCAACAATGGAAAATAGAAGAAAGGTTAGGGATGAAGATGGATGGCACCATGGAAAAGCTTTCTAATAAGCTTAGGAAGAATCACCACAATAGCATTGAGAAGTCATTGATAAGACTTAAGAAGTTCTTACACAAAAACAAGAAAGAAACTCTCACAACAATTTTCAAAATTGTATTAATGAACCAAAGTTAGTTACAATGTGTTTTGGCACCTTATAAAAGCCACAAACTTACAAGCTAAATGTCACTAAATGTAAGGAAAATGCAAATTGAAATGAAGTCCAAATGAAGCTTGAAGTGCAAGCTTCCCTAATGTGACCCTTGGCTTCTCAACAAGAGCAGTGCAGACTCAACGTTGAAGTAATTGATTAATTTGCACTTGTAATCGATTAAAACAGAGTTATTTACAATTTTCAGGCTCATGTAATTGATTACAGATGTCTCGTAATCAATTAAAACAGACAAATCTTGTTTTTGTGTGAAACTGAATTGCTGATAATCAATTACATGTATCAGAAAACTATTTACAAAATGTCTATGTAATCTATTACAGGAATCTGGTAATCTATTAAAATAGACAACACTAATTTTGTGTTTGCAAAGAGTTGGTGTGCTTCTTCATGCTTTTCCAGGAGATACAAGTTAGCTTGGATGTGGTCTTGAAGGGCTTGAGTTCTAGCTCTTGTCAAAGGTCCTTTAAGGCTCACCAAAGGAAGTTCTTCAAGCTTTCCTTCTAGACCTTTAGCTTGCAATGGACCTCCATCGGAGAGGGATGAAAGAAATGATATAATGAGTATTTAAGATTTAAAAGGAAAGCTTGGGGTGCACTTATTAAAAAAGGAGTGCAATTACCAAGTTTTAATTTAGAAAATATTGGGGTGCACTTATTATTAAAAAGGAGTGCAATTAGTAATTTCAAGTTTTATAGGTTTGTGACGAGCTCTTGATAACAAACTCTTATTCTTACATGAGCATCCAGTGGTCATCTCATTACGTGCCCGAACCACCTCAATTTATGCTCTCTCATCTTTTCACTCATTGGTATTATTGTTACCTTGGATCGAATATCTTTATTTCTTATCTTATCCATCTTTGTATAACCACACATCCACCTTAGCATTTTCATTTATGCTACTCCTATTTTATAGTCATGTTACCTATGTGTTGGCCAACATTCAGCTCTATATAACATTGTAAGTCTTACATATTATCTATAGAACTTTCCTTTTAGCTTAAGGGAAATTTTGCGATTACACAAAAACCAAGATGCATTCCGCCATTTAATCTATCCTACTCTGATTCTATGATTTACATCCTCATTAATCTCTTCACCTTTTTGCAAAATTGATCTCAAGTATCTAAAAGCTTCTTTCTTGGGTACCTCTTGACCAAGTAGATGCACGGGGTCTTGATTATCATCACTTACAAATGAAAACTCATACTTCATATACTCAATTATGCTCTGACTTATCGTGAACTTTTTAGAATAAAAATTATGTATTAAATAAATTTTCATAAGTCAAATAAAAATATTAATATGTGAAATAAATTTGTATAATTAAAATAAAAAATTTAAAATATTCAAAAATACATAAATTGTATATTAAAGATAATTTTATTTGATATACAAATTATTTTTAATTTAACTTATATATTAATTTAAATTTTATCATTTATATATTAGTACGTATAATAAATTGTATGATTAAAATATGTAAATTACCCCCAAATAATTTCGCTTAATTGTAATATGTTAATTATTTTAAAAGTGTATAAATAAAATAAAAATAATTAATTTAATATAAATTATGTTTATTTAAATTTTATACATCAATATAATTGCATAAATTAATATGTAAAATA
>PYAF01004092.1:134084-158826 GCA_007407185.1 Glycine tomentella | reverse complement strand
TATGACTTTAAGTTAAGTTTATATTATTACGACTTAAGTTAAATTTATATTATTATAATAACGACTTTAAAATCATAATATTATTTAGGATTTGAAAGTTCTAATATTATTTAGGACTTGAAAGTCATAAATAATATTACCACTTCTAAATCTAAGTTTTTTCTAAAAAAGAAAAATATAACTTCTAAGTAGTAAGTTTTTTTTAAAATATTTTAAAAAAATTGTAAAATATTTTAATTTAATTATTTAATAAATTTATTTTTTATTTTTTTAGTTTTATTCAATATTTTTATAAATTTTTGATATATTTTTATTTAATATTTTCTATATTTTCAATATTTTTTATTTAATATATTTTTTATATTTTTATATGATTTTATTTAATATTTTATTAATTTTACTATATTTAATTTTTACTATATTATTTGATTTAATATATTTTTTATATGCTCCGATTTCTAAGTCGAGCCATGTGCTCCGACTTCCATGTGAATAAAGTAATAGCACTGAATAAATTAATAACACATGCACCAATTTCGTGAACTTTTATAACGAAAATAAGGAAATACGCACCCTAGTGCACATGCAAAATAAGAAAATGCAGAATTTTTATAATGAAAAATATTTAAGTTAATATTAATAACAAAATATTAAAATATATTCATTTAGATTTAAGCCTTTTGAAAAAAAATCTTTATATTAATAAAAAAATATAGAAAATATATTAAATAAAATAATATTAAAGATATAGAAAATATTAAATAAAAATATATAAAAAATTTATAAAATATTAAATAAAACTTAAAAAAATTAAAAAATATTTATTAAATAATTAAATTTTTACAATTTTTAAAAAATATTTGAAAAAAAAACTTAAAAAAAACTTACGACTTAGATGTCGTAAAAAAAACAAACTTATAACTTAGAAGTCGTATGCAAAAGAAAAACTTAGATTTAGAAGTTGTAATATTATTTATGACTTTCAAGTCGTGAATAATATTATGATTTTGAAGTCGTAATTGTAATAATATAAACTTAAGTGAAATCGTAAAACTATTATGACTTTAGTAAAAAAATCATTATGACTATAAAGTCATAAATTTTTTAAAAAAATACATTGAAGTCGTATAATCTTTTAAGACTTCTAACTCATAAGTCGTAACACCTATTACAACTTATTTCTTTTTGGTAATTTATTTGAAATCTACCTCCAAATGATAATAAATAAATAAAAATATACCCTTCTAGTAAAAAAGTCTCTATAAATTATATATATGATTTATGGTATTCATATTATATGATATATTAGTACATTCTGGATATGATTTCAATTAGTATATAAAGTTTTGACAGTGAAATTGAAAATAATTTTTTAGATACTTCTCATTCAATAATTATTATGCAATCATGTGATCATTAAGTAATGATATACACATGGATTTTTGGGTTTTGTGTTTATATGTAAATTTAAGATTTTCTATTTTTATTAAATTGTCTAGTATTTTTAGTTGGATTAAATGAAATGACATGTTGTCAAAATAATTTTTACTACGTAGGTTAATCTAATTGAATTTACATAGATGTTACGTGCAATTATTCATGCAAATTGTGCTGGATTCAAATGAAGACACAATTTGGCAGGATAATTACATGTTTGTGAATGCAAATGTGTGGTCATTATAAGAGGGTTGGTTTTAATGTGACTTATGAAATGTCTAAAGACAATCATTATTTGACAAGATTTATCACCAGTTTGTGATGGCTAACTGATGTTGAAAGATTTATCTATATGGGCAATGATAATAAAGTTGTAGTTGAAGTCATAGGAACTTTTAGATTGATTTTAAAGACTTTTCATTTGGATTTGATTGAGACATATGTTGAACCATCGGTACACGAGATTTGATTTCTATTTCTATATTGGACAAATTCGGTTATTAATTTTCATTTAGAAATAATAAATTTTAGTCTCTCTTGTGATTCAAATGTTGTTAGTTAGAGGTCTTCAATTTATATTGAGCATTCTTATTGCAAACAGAGAACATAACCTAAATTAAAGGAGAATTCAAGCCAATTTATGGCATAAGTGTTTATGTCATATCTCTAAACAGAGAATTCAGAGACTTGTGCTGAAGAAAATTATTGGACCTTAGGTTTGTTAGACTTTTAAGTTTGTATTGAGTGTATTAAGGGAGAACAAACAAATAAAAGGAGTGTGTCGAAAGAGTTAAGGATGTCTTAAAACTAATGCATACGAATATTCGTGGTCCATTCTCTATGGATTCATGGAATGGACAAAGATATTTTATCATGTTCATGTAATATTTAATTTATGAGAAGTCTCAATCTCTAGATGTTTAAAAGTCTTTTAAAGTTGAAGTTGAACTTCAATTATGAAAGAAAATTAAGGTTGTCAAATTTGATTGTGGCGGTGAATATTATGGTGGATATGATAGGTAAGGTGAACAACTTCTAGAACCCCTTGTGTGTTTTTTTCTTCAATAAATGTGAAATTGTTCTGCAATATAGAATGTTGGGGCAAACCTAGCATGAATAAAGTTGCAAAATGATGAAACTGGAATCTTAAGGGTATGGTAAGAAGTATGATTCTTCTCTACCAAAGTCACTTTGAGGAAACACATTAACGATCACAATTTATATCTTATACAAGGTAACAAGTAAAGTGGTCGCTAAAACACCTCATGAGTTGTGGACTGGGAATAAGCTCATCATTAGGCACATGCACATTTCAAAATGTCTAGTCAAAGGATGTTAATTGTGTATAGTTTTTCCAATAGGAGTAAACTAGACTTACAGATATAGTTACTACTTTGTTGGTTACATTGAACGCTATCATGGGTATAAGTTTTACAATTCCACTATAAGATCCTTCTTTGAGACGAAAATGCAATATTCCTTAAGGAAGTTTAGTATGGATGGGTAGGAAATGTAAGGAGTGTTGTCTCTAAAGAATAGCATATTATTGATAATGGATAAGTCTTTGTACTTACCATTGTTCAAGAAACATATTTGGTAATTGTTACGGATCCAATATATGGGCTGGAAAGTGCTATTCACAGAAAGGCCCATTAAGGGTCCAGTGCTTCAGAATCTTAACAGCACTTAAGGAGATCTAAAATATGCGCGTATTAACCACTGAAGAGGATCAAAACAAATAAAGATCGTGGTCTCAGCAGTTAGAGATTTTAGCCTAATAAACCAGAAGAAAGCATCAATATGTCCAGAGGTAACTTGCTGATAAATAGGGGTTATGTTCATGGAGAAAGGTACATGTTTTCTTGACATTACTTTTCCATTAAAATTGTGCACACACCTCACCACCATTGGTTGAGTATTGCTTCAATAGTGAAATGCATAGTGATCATATCCCCAGAGGTATTTTCTCCCATAAATACCTTTGAGGAGTTAGTGATCTAATATCAAATTACCAGCAAACTTGTTGGACATTCTTGTTCATAAAAATAGAACATTGGCGACGTCTGTGGGAACCATAAATTTCATATCCCACGGTTCACAATCGTAAACACGAGAAGTAAGCAGACGGTACACCCATGTTCCGATGCAGGTGAAAGAGGAGAACTACCTCCTAATCCTGTAATGGAGGGGGCAAATCAAAACATGGAGAACTATGATGTTGTACACGTTAGTGACGAGGTTGCAGACACAGCTTCTTCTCCAGCTCCAGCGATACAAGCAGCCCTAGATGCTTATCGCTCGGATCAAATTCGTCATCCAGCGGTCATTGCACCTACTAATCTAGAGCCTTATGAGCGTCTTATGAACAATGTCCTCAGTTCAATCTTGGCTCGAATGGAAGACATGGAGAGGAGATATGCCCTTCAAAGGCAAGAGGACATCAGAAATATAGCGCTCCAGATGGAGGAACGTACTACAGCATGGAGGCGTGAAGAAGAACAATGTATACAGCGCATAGAACAGCGCTTTAGGAGTATGGAGAATCCGGTTCACAATGAGAATCACGGGCAACAGGGTCGTGATGCAACCAGGAACGGAACAAATCAACAGGCCAACCAGGTCCCAATTCCTTCGATGAATCATCATGTGGATCTTTGCAATAATGCAATTCCGGATAATTCAGAAGGACCAGTTAGTCGCTTCGAGATCAAGGGTTCTTCCCGAATAAATGTGGTTAGTCTCACCTAGCAAAGAGATGAGAACCCTGTATATCATGATGTTGGAAACATGACACATGCACCGGTGGCAGCTTTACATCAACCAATCAACGCAGGGGTGAACCAATCAACCCAAGCCGGGGTTATGGTCCAAAACCTAGTTACCAAAGTTGCACCTCGGACAAACACGGAGGGAGGAGTTTATCGGAGGAAATATAGTAGAGGACAACACAACAATAGTCCTTTTACTGATGAAATCGTTAATGCTCGATACTTATAAGATTTTGATGGTACCTTCCTATCAAAATATGATGGAAGTCAAGATCCACAAGTACACATTAATGAATTCAACATGCAGATGTGTGTTCAAGGAATTGACGAGCCAATAATTTCCTGAATATTTGCTACTACTTTATCTGGAGCTTCCCAGACGTGGTTCCATACGTTACCACCGCGGTCGATCCATAATGTTGAAGATTTCGGACAAAAGTTTTTGGTGAACTTTGCAACTAGCAAGAAACAACCTAAGTACGAGTTCGCATTGGGAAAAATACGACAGCAACCCAGTGAAACGCTACAAAGTTATTTAGATCGTTTTAAGGAAGTAGCTTTGCAAGTGCAGGGATTGGAGGAAAAAGTGCACGTACACCTCATATTTGCCGGTTTGAGTGGATCATCCCGGTTGGCAAAGTCAATACACAAAGAGTCGGTGAAATTGTTGATGGAGTTTAGGGCTTGGTCGAAAAAATATTTGGAGCTGGAACAGATGGAAATTTCTAATGCAATGGGTAGAGACAAAGAATGAACTCCCAGAAGAAGAAGTCCACCTCCAAGAGGCTGGCAACACCATGACAACCAAAGCAGAAGCTCGGATGTCAAGTTTAGGCCAGGAAAATATAAGGCTAAGTATGAAAATGTACTCCATTGAATGCATCCCGGTCACAAGTCTGGAGAGAAGTAGCTCTAACAGACATGAAAAAGGTGGAACAACCTCGTCCATTAGAAGTAAAGTCGAGGTCGATCAATCCCGATTTTGCGAATTCCACAACGGACCAGGGCATACTACTGACCAATGCTAGGATCTCTGAGATGCGATTGAAAAGTTTGTCCGAGAAGGCAAATTAAGATAATATGTGATAAAGACACAGGGTCGCCAGAACAAGCGTAAAGGTGGGGGTCAGAACAAAACCCAACCTGGGAGAGATAAAGAAGATAAAAGGAAGAAGCAGAGATAATGAAAATGAATTTGTAGAGTCCGAGTTCGTCTGCAATGTCATCTCTGGAGCTTTGGGAGGAGGAGGAGATACTGCCAATTAAAGAAGGAAGTTCTTTCAGTGAGAGAACAATCTAAGTTCAAAGGCAATAGTAATAAGGTAGAGCCTCTTGTGCTCTATTTCATGGAAGAAGATATGAAGGATGTGGTGCCCAGTCATGAAGATGGCTTGGTAATCACCGGAACACTGGTTAATTGCCAGGTCAAAAGGAACTTTGTAGATAATGGCAGCTCAACATATATTATTCTCTGGAGCGCGTTTAAAAAGATGAATCTTGATGAAGAAGATTTGAAGCCATGTAAAACAATGTTGATAGAATTCAATGGGGAAAATACTAACCTTAAAGGTTTTATTGATCTTCGGATGACTTTAGGAACCATGGAAGCGTTTAAATCAGAACGGGTCACATTTGTTGTGGCTGATTTTCCTTCACCATATAATGTTATCTTGGGAAGGCCAACTATCCACAAGTAGGATATGTTGATATCTACCAAACATCAAAAGATAAAAATGGTCAAGAATAAAGACAAAGTGGTGACAATCTATGGAGATCAGAAAGAATCCTGGCAGTGTTATTACAATGCAATCAAGGATAGCGAGGGTGGCCCATCTTCACCACCCCAGATACGTCAAGGGGACCGGAATGGAAGAAGGATGGAAGAACGCCAACCAGGAAAGCCAGTGAATTTGGTTGAGTTCGACATGAAGGAAGATGTCGAGGAATGGAGACCAGAGCTAGCAGAAGATTTGGAAGATTTGCAAATAGGAGATCAACCTTGGAAAATCACCAAGATTGGTAACAAGGTCAACTCGGCCACCAAAGCCATGTTTATGGAGTGCCTTAAAAATAATCAAGATGTTTTTTCTTGGAAGGCGTCGAAAATACTGGGGAAAGATCCCAACTTTTGTTGTCATAAATTATCAATATATCTTGGATCAAAGCCTGTGGCACAAAGGAAGAGGAAGCTCGGCCCCGAAAGGAAAAAAGCACTGGAAGGACATATTAAAGAATTATTGGATGTCGGGTTTCTACGGGAAATCCAATACACTACATGGTTATCTAATGTAGTGATGGTCAGGAAGTCTAATGGCAAATGGCGAGTGTGCACAGACTATACTGACTTAAATAAGGTGTGCCCTAAAGATTCTTATCCAATGCCTAATATTGATCAGCTGGTAGATAACTCATCCGGGTTCCAGTTATTATCTTTTATGGATGCTTACTCGTGGTATAATTAGATAGTTATGTACCCGGCGACCAAGAAAAAATGGTCTTTATAGGCGAATTATTGTTATAATGTCATGTCTTTTGGGTTGAAAAACGTGGGGGCCACATATCAAAGGATGATGAATAAGGTGTTTGAGCACCAACTTGGCCGAAATATTCAAGTCTATATAGACGATATGATTGTGAAGACAACTACTATGGTCGATCATATATGAGATTTAGAAGAGACATCCAGTAGACTGAGGGAATTTCGTATTCGATTGAACCCGCTCAAGTGTGCATTTGGTGTTTCGACTGGAAAATTCCTAGGGTTTATCTTAACCCATATAGGGATAGAAGCTAACCAAGACAAATGCAAAGTCGTGCTATAATAACTCTAAGTCCTAGCGCGAGCGGCGCAAGTTTTGGACGCGAGCAGCACTGGTTTCTGCAGAATTCTTCTGCAGAACTATGGCTCTCTTGGCGCCAGGTTGGTGCTCCAGGCGCCAGGTTGGTGCTCTAGGCGCCATAGTTTCTGGAGTACGCGCTGATGGCGCGAGGGTGGCGCTATGGGCGCCATAGGTTCTGGTGGTTGACGCCTGGGGCGC
This sequence comes from Glycine tomentella, assembly GCA_007407185.1. NCBI lineage: Eukaryota > Viridiplantae > Streptophyta > Magnoliopsida > Fabales > Fabaceae > Glycine > Glycine tomentella. Next base: position 151,583 of record PYAF01004092.1, on the reverse strand, counting down.
CAGGTTGGTGCGAGTGGCGCCAGACCACCCAGAGGACCTGTCCACCCTGATGATTGGCGCGGTTGGCGCCATAGTTTTTGGAGGTTGGCGCCATTGTTTCTGGAGGTTGGCGCTATTGGCGCGGAGGGTGCCATGGTTCCTGGAACCATGCGCGATCAACGCTGCAGTTCTGACAGGACCACTATAAAAGGGGGAAAGTCACGATTTCTGAAGGAAAAACATTTCCTTCTTCTTCCTCCAGCACCCCACCTCCATTGTTGAAGCTCCAAGCTTCATTCCTTCACCATAGTTCACCAAAACAAGTCCCTTAAACACTATTCATGTTGGAAAATATTTGGTGAGCTTGAATCCTTCCTCATTTCTCCTTGAAAACCCCCAAATCAAAGAATCCCTTTCTCAAGGGAAGTTCGTAGAACTCGAGTCCGGTGAGGAACGACGGCGATTCGTGGTTACCCGTGCTAGGGGGAGTCGTCCTTGGGTCTTCCTTGTCATCTTTGAGGTAAGAAACTCAAGATTCACCGCTTGATTTGTGAGTTGGGGTTTTGGGTGAATAGTGACCCATTTGTGATAGAGCTAGTATTAGCCTTGGGTCCTTTTGAAACATGTGTTTAGAATGTTGTGAGGATGAAGGATTAGCTCTCATATGTTAGTTTGGTAAACTTTGATTCTTGGCTCTATGTAAGGCATGTCTAGTTGTGTGCTGAGTTGCTTAGCTATGTTGTGACATGCTAGAGCCTTGGTTGGTGATTTTGATATGCTTGGGAGGCTGTTGGAATGGTGTCTTGTGTGCGAAAGAACCGTTCAAGCCATATGTGAACCCTTGAGCCTTTGGGGCTGTTGAGAGCTTTGGGCTCATTGTGTATGGCTTGTGTTGAGTCTAGGGTGACTCTAATGCCATGTTTGACATGAGATAGACCGCTGAGGGTCTATGAGATGACTTGTGAGTGATGAGCCTTGGTGAACCTTAGGTTAGATGACGTTGTGGTTGGAAAGGATTGATGTTCCTTTCTTTGAGATGGTTGAGAACCGTGTTATATGCTTAAGCTTGTATGCTTGTTTTGGCTTGACGATTGATATGAGCTGGTATGCCTTGTATAGGGCGTGACACCGCAGGTGTCAGTGGCGTAGGCCACGGAGCAAGGGAAGAACTGCAGAGATCGGCTTTGCCAGGTAAGTTCCTGGTCCCTTGGGGATGTTTCCCACTTGCTTGTGCTCCACCATACTCCGAGGGAGTGTTGGTTGCATTCATGATGCATGCATTGATGGTTGTTGCATCCTCATAATGATATGTATGCTTGCATTTATGCTTGAGAAATGTATGATACCTGTTGATAGATCTTCTGGCCAGTTAGATAGATATGGACCTCCCTAGGAGATGTGTTTCCTCCTAGTTTAGTTTGCTCATGGTTGATGAGATCCCAGGGGTCGGTGACCCCTCAAGACCAAGTGATAGGTGTGTCCCGTCGCGGTTGATTGCCTATTCTCAGAGGTACCATATACGTGCGTCCATGCGTAAGGGGTAGCTCCCGATGGGATGGCACGGGTGTGAGTTCCGGTCTCACACTGAGGTTGGCGTTGATGAGATCCACCGTACATAGAGCAAGATGACTTGCTTGTATTATTATGAGGGCCGGGATGCCAGATTGTTTGGGATACCTGGATGACGTGTGTCATGGAAAGTGACCCAGGGTGGAGGAGATGCCTCCAAGGACCTTGAGCTTACTGAGATGTTTATCTCACCCCGTGTGGGGCTTATGTGGTTTCAGGTGACGCTTCTGGCAGAGAGGAGCGGTCTCAGGGCGGGAGGCCCTAGTAGAGACAGCATATGCTTGGCTGTGAGGCAGCTTGAGGAGAGCTTGGTGGCTCAGCCTTCTGACGATATTTTGTACCCCTGTAGAGGGAAGATGTGTGTGTACACATATGTTTTGTTATGTATATGTTGTGTATGCCCTCGTATGAGGAAGGATCTGTGAGATCAGAAGCATGTGGATGCTTATTCTTTTGTATAGACACTTCGAGTGTCAGGTGTTGTATATGTACATAACCAGCTTATGTTATGTATTGACGTTTCCTCCTGTTTATCTGTTGAGATAATTTTGAGTATATTTGCCTATGGTTATGTTTGTGTGATCTGGATCAGCAGGGGCTTGTGTTGCTTGTGATGCTTTATATTCCATACATAATGTAATCAAGAAATATGGTTTTGTTTATGCTTCCACAAAGTTTTTAATTAAAGTGATTAAGCGCTAATCTGATAATAATTATAATGTTAATACACCGGGTGCACACGGGGTGTTAGACGTGCTGGACATGAAGTTTCCAGCGAACAAGAAAGAGATTCAGTAGTTGACAGGGAGATTGGATGCTTTAACTCGTTTTCTCCCAAAGTCAATAGAAAAAACTCTTCCTTTCTTCAAATTACTTAAGAAAGAGGCTACCATAGAATGGAACCCAGATTGTGAGACTGCGTTCAAGGAAATAAAAAAATGTTTGGCTTCTCCACCTGTATTGTCGAAACTAAAACCCGAAGAGGTACTAATTTTGTAGTTATCCGTGGGAGATGAAGCAATCAATGCAGTATTGGTAAGAGAAACAAACAACGTCCAAGTGCCAGTCTATTTTGTAAGCCAGGCTCTCCAAAGTTCCGAATTGAGTTATCAAAGATTAGAAAAGGTAGCCTATGCATTGTTGGTAACAACAAAGAAGCTTCGCCCCTACTTCCAGGGCCATACAATTATTGTCAGAACTAATCAACCAATTCAGCAAGTGATACATAAACCAGATTTGGCGGGAAGGATGATCAATTGGGCCATACAATTGTCTGAATTTGACTTGAAACATGAAGCCCGACACGCTATCAAATCTCAAGCGCTGGCGGATTTTGTTATGGAATTAACCCCGGTTAATGGAGGAATAGAAGATGACGTCTGGAAAGTATATGTTGATGGATCGTCTAATGCCAAAGGCAGTGGAACCAGGATCATAATTGAGAACACAGAAGGAGTAGCCATTGAGCAATCCCTTCAATTAAACTTTCCGACATCTAACAACCAAGCAGAGTACGAAGCACTGATAGTTGGGTTATAACAGACAAAAGAACAAGGAGTAAAGAAGCTAAGGGTGCTTACTGATTCCTAACTTGTTGCAGCCCAGATCCAGGGGCGCTATCAGGTGAAAAGGCCATTGTTGGCCAAATACTTTAATAAGGTCAAAGAAATCATGCTTGAATTTGATGACATCATTGTTTGTCATATTCCGAGAGGGGAGAATTCCAGGGCCGATGTTTTATCAAAGCTGGCAAGCACCAAGAGTCCGGGAAATCATAGAACTGTCATTCAGCAGGAAGTCTCCGAACCGAGTTGTGTAATGATAATCTCAGCAGCTGAAGATTGGCGAAGGCCCATGATTGGATTACCTAGAAAGAGGAATCTTGCCAGATGATGTGATAGAAGCCAAGAAGTTAGTATGTGATGTCGTCATGTACACGATTGTGGAGGATGGATTGTACCGCAAAGGGTTGCATACTCCAATGTTGGTTTGTTTGAACCCGAACAGAGTGGACTATGTGTTGACTGAGATAAATGAAGGAATAAATGGCCAACATATGGGAGCCAAGTCATTAGCAAGAAAAGCCCTTCGAGCCGGGTACTATTGGCCAACAATGGAAGCTGACTCTATGAGTCATGTTAAAAAATGCGAAAGTTGCCAAAAGCATGCCAAGATAATATGGTCCCCGCCTGTTGAGTTACAAACTATCTTGGCTCCATGGCCCTTTTTTAAGTTGGGAATGGACCTATTGGGACCATTCAAGGCAGCAGAAGGGTAGCTGAAATGGTTGATAGTTACGGTGGATTATTTCACAAAGTGGATTGAAGCGGAAATGGTTGACACCGTAACATCAACTCGGGTGCAAAGATTTTTCAAAAGAAACATCATTTCCAGATTTCGTATCCCGGGAGAAATCATGACAGATAATGGCACTCAATTTATCGACAAGCGGTTTCAAGATATGATGGTCGGGTTCCATATCAAACACCACTTTGCCTCGGTAGAACACCCGCAATCCAATAGGCAGGCCAAAGCTGCAAATAAAGTGATTGTAGACGGTTTGCGGAAGCGTATGCAAGAGGCCGACTCCAGTTGGGTTGAACAACTGTATTATGTTCTATGGGGGTACAGGACTACCGCTTAAACGTCCACCAAAGAAACCCCTTTTACAATGACATATGGTTGCGAGGCAATGATACCAGTTGAAATTGGTCAACCATCTTGGAGGAGGAAGAGGTTCTTCAGGAGGAGGAAGAAAAGAATAACAAAGCTTTGACCATTGAGTTGGATTTGGCGGATGAAGTCTGGATCAGTGCATATTGCTGGGAGACAACGGCAAAACTGCTGACCGCCGCCAAGTATAATAATAAAGTAAGGCCTCGAACTTTCGACAAAGGTGATTTAGTGCTCCGACGAACGGATATCGAAAATAAAAATGCCAGAGATGGGAAGTTAGTAGCCAACTTGGAAGAACCACACCGGGTTCTAGAAAAACTCGGACAAGGAGCCTGTGTGTTGGAGACTCTGGAGGGGAAAACAATAAAACGAACTTGGAATGCATATAAACTTAAAGTATATTACAGTTAAATCTGGTTTCAATGTTTCATCACAAGTTGTTATTTTTTGCTTAGATCAATAAGCCATGGTGTCGACATAATATTAATTTATTTTCCTTTGTTGGATTCGTAAGTTGTAATTCAAAAAACATGTTGTTTCTCTTTTATTGAGGCCATGAGCCATGTTATGACAAGTTTGTAACCCGGAAATCATATTATGTCTCTTTCATTGAGATCATGACTTGTTTACGACAAAGTTTATAATTTGGTAATCATGATGTAAGATCATGAGTCATTTTATGACAATTAATAAATACAACAGTTTTGTCTTTATTGTGATTGCGCAAAGTTATAACTTGTCTATAATGTGGAACAACGTTCAGACTTAGTAAAAACTTTCGCTTAATGATATATCAAAATTATTATCGTGGCACAAGAGAAATGCGCTATGTGAACCCTGATCAAGTCAAAATGTAGGAATGTTGATTAGAGAATCAAATTTTTACATGTAGCAAATTAATCTGTGTCACGATTTAAGTTCAGGGATAATAACCCGGAACATGTTGCAAAGACAAAAGTTTTTGCTCAATAAAATGTCTGATCGTTGAAACCAGATGAATATTTATGCATCCGGCGAAAAATATTTTTGATTTTGACCAAATCATTTAATAAAATCCAAATATAGTATGGATTCACAAGCTAGTAAGCAAAGTATAAACAACGGGTCGCGGTTATACGCAAAATACTTAGTATAAGAAATGAAGTAAACCGGGAACGAGCCCGGCAATGTTAATACATATTTGAAAAGAGAATTAGGTCCCAGCATAAAAGAAAAAGAAAAAATTACAAATCAAAACCGGCATCCCGACCCTTCATCAGTTAAGCTTCCCGGGATTGAGCTTGGTCGTCAACTTGATTGGCAGGTGTCATTCCCTCCTCCCCGCAGGTTTGACCTTCCATTCCAGTCATTGAATATTCGCAAGGAGAAGGAAGGGACATTAACTTGCCATCACTAACGAATGATTTAAAGTGTATACATGAAGTATTAAGTTCAATCCTGGGATTCACAAGACGAATCTGCTCCAATGCATTATTAAAGGACCCCTCCACAACTCCGGAAAGCTCAGACCTTACATACTCCAGTTCTGCATCAGTTAGATTCTGCTTTTGGATTTACTTGTCATACAACTCAGTTAAATCCTTAAAATTCTTGTTGACAATAGCATTCCGTTTCCGCAAAGCATCCAAATCAGATTTCAACTTGCCCATAGTATTTTTAGCCTTTTCTACTCTGCTCTAAGATACAAGCAATTTTTCGCGAATCTTCTCGGCTCCCACACTAGATGCTTGCAGCTCTTCCGCTGTAGTGCTTTGAACTACAAGGAGTTCCTCATGAATCTTCTTCCTTTCTTCTCAGGCCACTTGAAGCTCATTTGTCGTTCTAGCATACCTGGTATTCATATTCGCTAAACTTTAAACCAGGGACGCACACTTCATAGCATTAAGCTCTATACAGCTGAGCTCTTGAATGTCAGCCTCAGAAGAGAACTAAGTCCGCAAAGTGTTTGGGCGCGCGAGCAACGCGGAAGAATTCATTACTAATACCCTTATCCCAGAGGATACTGGGTACCAATCCGGTTGTGCCGGAAGCAGAGGTATCTAGAGCCGGTGAAGGGACAACTATGTGAAGTGAGGTAACAGTGGGAGCATGTGCAGCCAGAGTAGATGAAGTCTTGTCCTTTGGGGAATCGGAAACAGGTCTCGAGGCAGAAGCTATAGCCTTCCTCTTTTTGATCTCGGAAAGCTTTCGCTTTTTGGACCCTAGACCTATGGCTGCAGAACTTTTCCCTCGCACCAAGGCGTTGAGGAAAGAAGGGGGTTCAAATAGCCTTGGGGGATTCTTGGAACCTGAGGTGGGCCGAGCTGCTTTCTCGGCACCAAAGGCCAGATTTACGGGTATCGATTGTTCTCCCATATCAGCAATTGTGACAGAAAAGCAAAGGAACAGTTAAAACACACAAAGTTATGTGCAAACATAACAAAATGAAAAAAAATCATACTCGGTTCTCCGTGAATAAAGGAAGCTATGACAGGAGGACCATGAGTTTCCTGATAGACAGTTATCCGGGTTACTGAGAAAGCGTCAGCATCCGACAAATCCGTCTCCTCAAAATGGTAGGATAAAGGGGGAAGGTCGTGATGGGCATGGGACCAGTAGAGTGGAAACTTCCATTCTACGTCCCTAGACTCGGGAGAACAAAGAAAAAAAGGTTGCTTGTTGGATTCGGCAACAACTTTGAAATATTGTCTTAAAACTTTTAAAAGACTCTGTATATACTTTAAAGAGCTTACGCTCTGTATGACCCCGAAGGAAGTCCATCCTTTTCTATTCGTGGGTTCTTTACCTGTCTTGCCAGTCTGTACAGTAAAAAAATAAAAGAAAAGGGAAACTGTGCATGGAATTTCTAAATGCTCAAAAAAATGCTCAAAAGCTTTCACGAAGCCCAACTATTGGGGTGAATTTGTAAAGGGGCCACATGAAAATGATTCAAAACACTCATCTGAAACTCGGATAAAGGAAATCGGATCCTTATTCGGGTTATGACATCTTTGTAGAAAAAGAAAAAAGAAAGGGACATTCTCCTCCCTTCAAGAGCAAATAGGCTTGTTCTTAGAGGGGGGATGTAAGACGAAATTTTCTTGTGTCCCAACCGGAAGTGCAGCATTGTTATTCCTTACACCATTTAAGGACATGAGAACACTGAGAACACTGAGATTCCTTCTCAAGCACCACTTATAGTCCAAACTCAATAGCCTCAAGAAGTGTCAATGGTATTACAAATTTCATCAAGTTATTACCTCTTATAGCTTTGAAAAAATTTTGGTTGATGATTGCATATACCAAAAGTTCAGTGGGAATAAAATTATCCTTTTGGTATTATAAGTTGACGACATTCTTATAGTCATAATAAAGTTTTAGATAGATTAAACATTAAAGATAGCAAATCAAAAGATATACTCGTTGCTACAGGAGACAAGTTAGTCTCAAACAGTACCCTGTTAGTAATCTTTAAAAAAATAGATAGAAATGATTCCTTATGCTTTAGTTGTGGGGAGTCTTATGTATGCTTAAGTTTTTTTTCGCCCTAATATAGCTTTTTAGTGGGAGTCTTAGGGAGATATGTGAGAAATCATGGTATGCGACACTAGAAAGTAGTAAAGCGTGTAATGCGTTATTTGAAGAGAACAAAAAACTACATGCTTACATATCGAAAGTCTGAAAGTTTATGGAGATCATAAGATATTCTGACTCCGATTTTGTGGGATGCCTAAATAGTAGAGACTCCACATTAGGATACATCTTTAACAATGATGGTGGAGTTAATATCTTGCTATGAGGCATCAAACCATACGATATGAATGCTAAATTTTGTCATTGATTTGTTTGTTGTCACAAACAGAGGTCATTAAGTATTTATTATGACAATAACTCAGTAGTATTATACTCCAACAACAACAGGAGTTCCATCGGGTCAAAGGTTATTGGCATAAAGCATTTGGTTGTTAAAAAATAGAATTTAGAAAATAAAGATGTTTATAGAACATATAGAAAAAGATAATATGTTGGCTAACCCACTAATTAATGGTTTACACTTAAGATATTTTCATGAGCATCTTGCTCATATGGTGTCATTTTAGTTATATCCTTGTTTCAGTAGAAGTCTTACTTTATGTTCTACGCTTCAATTTGGATTATTTGATTTCTAATAGAAATAAAGATTATAGTTTATAAGTGTATTATTAAACTAGTTTATTTATGTGCAATTTAAATTGCACTTAAAGAATTCAAATTGATCTTGCTAAAGACTTAAGTTGAACCAATTGAAAATAAACATGATTGAGATCACATTGCATGTAATTTCCATGTCGTTCATCCATATTGATCTATGTCATCGAGTGTATTGATGTGGTAGTCATTGGGGTCTAATCACATTTGTTGTAGTGACAAAAGCCACAGTGATTCCATTATTGATTCATAAGATGGACTAGATTGTTAAAATTGAAGTCTAAAGATAAATGACATACGGGTACGCGCCTAAAGAATTGTGATATAATTGTTACAATATGTAGCCCAAGTGGGAGATTGTAGGAATTTTTTATTCTAATAATTAATGTGGGCTACTATTATAAGACAATTATATTAGCTATTTATCATTAGTGAGTTTTATTTTATGTGGTCAAATAAAGTGAGTCAGTTAGACTACTAAATGAGATGATATGGGTTTAAATTAACAGATGTTAGTATTGTCCCATAAGGGGATAATGAAAACCCTATTAGATTAACACGTTATAAGAATATTTTGGTCCCCAATATACCCAGCCACTGCACATAATTTATTTTTTTTCCCATCTGAAGAGTTACGAAGGTCCTATTGCGGAATAAAGAGGTTTTGGTTGAGGAAAAACCATAAGATCATCGATTGTTCGTGATTCAACAAATGTCGAAGAATGCTTTAACTAACTACAAATCTAGATATTTTTATCTAATCCTTAATAATCAAACATGTGGTAGATCCTAGGAACTTTTTATGAATTGTCCTAGATTATAGACCTGTGAATTCTTAACTTCCACATAAAGAATAAGGATTAAGGATTAAATATTGAAGATATTCCAACCTTTAATTCTTCACCTAAACAAATGTATTAAAATGAAGTATAACATATACTTTGTATGTTAGAGGAACAATGGATAACTTATTTTTAAAAAAAATTTCAAGTCAAATCTATTTGGTTATGTATATGTAAAATATTTGTGAAGATAATTATATGCAGGTTATTTCAACATGTGTACAAAGAAACTTGTGGTTTATCTTTAGGAAAAATGGCATCAACTATCATATGTGAAGACATTTAGCATATATTTCCCAATTGAAAGAAGGATACATTAAAGAAGATAGCACAAAACGTATTCTTCCAAAAATTTTCTTTACTAATAATCTTCAAAGGTACGGTGATATAAACATTCGACAAGTTTGTTTAAGTGAGAATCTAACATATCTCTTTACAAAATCTTTGTAAGGGATAAATTTTTAGCAATCATTACACAAGATTGAACTTTATCGTCTTAAAGATGATTGCCTACATGAAGGGGAGAAATAAATATGTTTTGTACTCTTTTTCTATTCACCATTGTTTTGTCCTATTGGGTTTTCCTGATAAGGTTTTTAATGAGGTAAGTCATAACATATTGAATGATGATGTACTATTTTTTCTTCACTGGGTTTTTATCCCACAGGAGTTTTTCTAGAAAGGTTTTAATGAGATACATTCTTAGATAATGGACATCCAAAGGAGTGTTATAAATAATCTATTTGTGGTTGTACATATCTTTTATTATCTTTCTATATTTCTATTAAACTTTTGTAACTTCTCGATTATCTCGTGTGTATAAATAGGTTACTCCAATTGGAAATAATATACACAATTATCATTCTCTCTAAACTCTTTTATTCTCTACTTCTTTCTCATTCCTTCTAGACTCCTATTTTCTCTCTTGAAGCATGTCTTATATTGAAGAAAGTTATCAAAACTGGTCCCACAAATATGGTGGGCAGGCATCAAAAGACGTAAACCCTCAACAATGGACTTGCATTCATCTTGAAGCTGAAGGCGACGATACTCAAACTTAAGAGGTTATCCAACATCTTTTTGCCCTCATTAGGGTCATTACTACATGAACCCTAGTGCTTTTCGACATTAATGACAAGTTGACCTTCCTTGATTATTACCTACATTCCTACAAATATTTGATTCACATCACTTCCAACATATTCAAGCTAAAAATCATTCCTCAAACTATATCAACATGGCCTCATTAGGTGCCTTGTTCTCATCTTCACTTTATAAATCCATCTCTCTGATTCTTGAGAGGCTCAAGATAGGTCAAAGCTTGAGCGGTGTTTCTTTGTGGTTTTTTCAAATGTAGATCATGAGATATTAATTATAAGAAGTTGCTTAAATGGGCAAAAAAACCAATTAAATACAAATTAAATAAAAAATTACGAATCTGGTGCCGTTTCGAAACTATTTACCAATCTGGCAAATGGTCACGCCCAGAACTGGGCATGACTGGTCACGCCCAGAACCAGGCGTGACTAGGGGGGTAGCCACGCCTGGTTCTGGGCGTGACTAGTGTCTATATAAGCCCCCAGGATTGCACTATTCACTCACTTCTCAGCTTTTGACTTCTCTCTAAAAGCTTATCTCTGCCTTCTCTCTAAAAAGTTCTCTGACTTCTCTCTAGAAGTGCTCTGGGTTCTCTCTAAAAGTTCAGAGGCATCATCTTTCTTCGATTTTCAGCAACGAAGCTCTGCGAACAAGTTAATTTGTTTTTTAATTCTGAATGATATTTAATTTATTATTTTGTTGATTTAAGTAATTTAATTTATTGATTATTAGTTATATTTAATATGTTATATTGTTGATTTTTAAAATTGTTAGAGGCACATGATTTATTTTATGTTGTAGAAAACTGTTAGATGGTAGGTGATATGATTTGCACTAGTTTAGGGTTATGATTTAGTATTAAGTTAAGAGTTAGATTTTATGGTTAAGATATTGATTTAGTGTTAGGTTTAGAGTTAGGTTTTAATCCCTAAACCCTAAACCCTAACCCTAAACCCTAAACCTTAAACTGAAGGATTTAAATTAATTTTGGAAAAATGAAAAATAAATCCCATAAAACGTAAATTGTTGTACATAACCAGTAAATGGTAACTTTATTTAATCCTGAAGTAGATTGTCATTAAGTTTAATAATTTTAGGATTAGAAGATTATAGAAAATCGGTAACCCTAAAGAATAGTGTTTAGAATGGTTTAGAAAGCGGCTTCATTTGATGTGCATATTAGGAATCTCCAAGTCTTTAGAATTGCAATGAAAATGGCATGTGGGTATGGGATAATCACAATTTTGATGGTGAATTAGAACCCTTTGGTCGCTGCTTGAGAGTCGCAGAGTTGGTGGGTAAGGAGTGTATACAACAGTACTCTCCAAATCGTGTTGTTATGCAATTCCGAATAGATCAGGACATTCGTTGTATGCTAGCACAATACAATGAGAATCCTTGGATAAGTTATAGTCAGCCAGTGATGGATACAAATTTGTATAAGAACACGATGTGACGAGTACAAATTTGTATCCATTACTGACTAACTATAACTTATCCAAGGATTCTCATTGTAATGTGCTAGCATACCAGGAATATCGTGATCCATTCGGAATTGCATAAGAACACGATGTGACGAGTACTGTTGTATACACTCCATACCCACCAACTCTGAGACTCTCAAGCAGCGACCAAAGGGTTCTAATTCATCATCAAAATTGGGATTATCTCATACCCACATGTCATTTTCATTGCAATTCTAAAGACTCGGAGATTCCTGATATGCACACCAAATGAAGCCGTTTTCTAAACCATTCTAAACATTATTCCCTAGGGTTAGTGATTTTCTATAATCTTCTAATCCTAAAATTATTAAAATTTAATGAAAATCTACTTCAGGATCAAATAAAGTTACCATTTACTGGTTACGTATAACAATTTACGTTTTTGGGATTTATTTTTCATTTTTCCAAAATTAATTTAAATCCTTCAGTTTAGGTGAATTATTTAACAATCGTATTTGTTGATTACAATTCATTGATTTATTAACTATAAAATAGTCTCATAGATGACTGATTCATCATCTTCGGCATCTTCGCGGTCTGGATCGGATGACGAGGGTCAGACATTGGATCTGACGACCCACGTTGTGCCTACCCCATATAAATGGGGGGTTTTGAAGGCGTATCCAGAGATGTCATGTTTCACAGGCTGTGTGGAACGGTGACAAAGATCGTGTGTTAAAGACGCGGCGTGGCAAGATATCAGGGGGCCCAAACTGTGACGATATTCCTGCAATCGTTTCGATCATGTTAGGCCAAGCAGGATTCTTACATATCGCACGCATGCGACATATTCAGGTATAAATTTTGTAATTGGATAAGTGTACATGCAAATTAATTCCTATAAATGTATTTTATTTATATGTTTTTTAAACTTTACTTCAAATCGATCCTCCACTTATCAGTGCTTTGGTTGAGCTGTGGAGACCTGAGACACATACCTTTCACACGCCACAGGGCGAGATGACCATCACGTTGGAAGACGTGGCTGGTATATTAGGTTTAGGCAGTGAGGGTCAAGTCGTCACCGGAACTACGTCTGACGACTGGCCCAGCATCATCGAGGAGGTATTTGGTCATCATCCTCTGGAGTCTAAGGTTAGAGGAGGATCACTGCGGCTGTCCTACTTTGATGGGAATTACGCGCGGTGGGACGAGGTGGGAGGGGAATTGGTCGAAGTCGTAAGGTTTTTGAAGGCTCACATTGCGCGCATCATTGGAGGATGGCTTCTATGCGACAGATCCGGGCGGAAGCACTGTCGGTTGTCGCTATGTCCCTTTGCTAGCAGGGGACATGACTGATATAGCTAGGTATAGCTGGGGATCTGCGGTCCTCGCACATTTGTTCAGACAAATGTGCGAGTGCATAGATCCGGATAGGAGTGACATCGGTGGATGTCACGTGCTACTACAGATATGGGCGTGGCTCAGATTTCCACCCATTGCTCCAGCTATACCTCAGCCAACTCATCAGGAGTGGCATTACGGCCACAGGTATGCGTTCTTATTTTCTTTTATTAATTACCTTTCCACCTATTTCTTTTATTAATGTCATTTATTTAAAATTTAGGTTTAATGCTTTAGAGAAGTATGTTCCACACAACCTTCCGTGGTATCGGGTTACGTTAGATTCCCTTGCTCGGGATGAGGTACGTGATGTTATTTGCTTAAGTTTTGGATAATTTGCATTTGTTGTAATCATTGTTCTTTTGTAATTGTGTGTTTAACTGTTTTGTTCAAGTCGTATGGCAGCCGTATGCAGGGTATCATTTCCTTGGTGCTACTGAGCATGAGCGACTGTTGTGGATGGCAAGTACGCCAATGATATGCTTCCACACAGTCGAATACTCTCATCCTGGAAGTCCAAGGAAGTTGACAGGCGTGCATGACCTATCCCGGCGAGGGAAACAGATGGATAATTGGAGCCGCAAGCTCCGACCCTTTATTCGTCGTTGGGATCGTAGGGACCAGCACATAGAGCTGCCCCCCCAACTGACTGGGTTCATGTCACCAAACCATGACTACATGGCTTGGTACAGGGAGAACGGGAAACGATACATCACTACATGGCTTGTTATTTAAATATAATTTTAAACTAATTTTCATTATGATGTCGTTATTGTCTAGACTAATCAATTTGTTGTGTAATTTGTAGCTTGATGGACTGGAGATGATGTATTGTGCCAGTGGCAGGCAGGAGTGGCCTGGGTTCAGCATGGACTACCTGCACGAGGAGCTTGGTCGTATTATGTCTATGTTTCGACAGAGCTGTAGGTTGGAGGAGCCAGTCCCAACTGCACCCCATCACAGCTTCCAGATGAAGATGACCCGTATGTGGATGTTCCTCGTCGGCGTCGTGAGGGACACGAACTGGAGCGTCACCGAAAGGCCAGGCGACAAGTTCCTGAGATTATACCCCCTCCCAAGCCTCGCCCTGATGGTTGCTATAGGCCTCCAGTGATAGCACCCACGTATAGCAGTTAGACTTTCTATTACCAGTCTTCTCAGCAGCGAATATGGGCTATCAGGGGTTCAGTACGTAGAGCGACATGCCACCACGGTCAGAGTACGAATCACAGCATGTCTATTATGCCCCAACTTTGGCCACGGCACCACTGGACTGTGGGACTAGTTCTGCCATTCCTGCTTCGGAGTGGACTGATGAGGACATTCAGAGGCTGGTTGATTTTAGTCCGGATAGTCATGGAGATTGGTCGGCACATGGAGAATATGACACCCCACTTCCCTGACCATCCTGAGCCAGAATCACAGGATCCGATGACTGCATGCCCACCAGTATATGCAGCCCATCCTCAGCCAGCCCCCTCCGATGCAGGGCCTTCCCAGGCAGCCCCTTCTCAGTCATCACATCCTCAGGCTGTGCATCCTCAGGCAGGATCTTCTCGGCGACGTGTTAGACAGGTGAATCCCGATCGTCTAGCGCGTCATCATCAATGGCCACCTGAGGCGTAGGGTTTATATGTATTTACATTTGTGTATATTTATTTTTTTGTTTCTTGTAATGTACTGTATTTGTAATGGATATATTTATTTATTTTTGTTATGAACTTTATTTGTAATTCATAAATTTATAACAGTTTTATGCACTTTATGCACCAATTTGTTTTTGGTTAACTTAAAATGTAGTATAAGGACCGTCATTAGAGATTGAACACGCCCAACAAATGGAGGCATGACTGCACACACTCAAATAGGGCGTGACCGGACACGCCCAACAAATGGTGGCGTCACTGAAGACACCCAAGTTAGGCGTCACAGAAAAGGGGGTCACACCTACAGTTAGGCGTCATTGAACCTTATATAAGGCTTACCATCCAACACAAATTGCATCGACTACTCCCTCAATCTAAATACTTGCCTCCGTAACTGTGAGATTGTTTTGCTATGGCATTCTTAGCATAAACAAGCAGCCAAACCGTTGATAACTCAAGATTAGCCTTCATTTATCCAAATGGATCGATGAAACACAACGAAAGCGGTGTTTCTTTTGAATGTCCCTCTCCAATACCAATGCGGGTTCCCGATCAATGTTCTTTTGAAACACTGAAGCGTAGGATGAGCGACACCCTTATGATAAGCAACGACCAGTTTGTTGATGAAATCTACTAATACAACCAAACCTACATCCAGGTGACCAATGTTTTTTTCATTCTTTTCAACTTACAAATGATAACGATGTCTGCGTAATGTTGATGTGCAATGAACAACTGTCGAGCATTGGGCCTATAGAAATATTATGCACCATAAGAAGAACACCTGAGGGTATACTTAACCTACTTCAATCCACCATGGTCCCAACACATGATGCAATGCTATATTACAACGGCAAGTGGAACATACCACGACAAGGCGGTTTTGTGGGCTATGCATTCACGGGAACAAATCCAATCAGATTTGACAATCCTTCAGGCTGCAACATTGAAACACTAAAGTATCTAATCAAGCAAGTTGCGCCTGTTGGACTTCCCCCTTATGGAATCCACAGGTCACAGGTGGTTAGAAAAAAAAAATTTAGACAGCCACAGCATCACGCTTATTCAGACAACACAATCGAGTATCACATCAAAGAGTTGCAGTGCGATGAAGACATCTTGAAGGTGTTAGCTGAATCCAACTACTGGAAACGTTTTTCTCCTATACAAATCTTAGTTGTTTTTAGCAAACCCGTACCCGAATTGGAATAACGCATATGTTACACCAGACATGTGAAACTATGAATTTGTGTTGTTATTTTCTTAATTAACGTTGTTGTTTTCTTGATTAATGTTAACCGTGTTTTGTAACCACTGTGTTATGCGAATTAATGAAGATGATGAAATGGTAAACATAGTCTGAAACATAATGTCATCCCCTAAAATACAAAACATTTTAATACAGGTAATGTTACAAACTGTTTTAAATTAACTACTGAAATCATTAAACACCAGGACGATGAGGACAAGCTCTCCGATTATGTCCAACAGCCTTGCAAATTCCGCATCTGGTGCGTCTTTGACTGGTTTCGACTTCGTCCATTTCGTTGCGAATTCTGGTCGCCTTTGGACGACCCTTTCCATGCAACATTTGTCTGTTGGTTATGATAACTGGACCGTCAGTCGGTGGAATGGCACCTTCATGACCAATTGGCTGCCATTGGATTGAATAAGCCTACACCAAATTACTTACGAGGAACACATCGTCAACATACTGAAAAGGATTCTGCCGAACATGTAAAGCAGCTGTTGCGGCGTGACTGCATGGGTATCTAAAGGCCTTAAACTTGCCACATTGACAAAACCGCTGTCCAAGGTTGACTGAATATGACCTCTCACAGCCATCCTCCACCTCAAACTGTGTTCGCTCAAGATTATAAGTGCGTACGTGGTGGCCTGTAGCAACAGTCTGGTTATGCCTCATAGCATCAACCACATTTCTGCAATGCCGCGTTGAAGCCTCAACTTGTGAAATAGCCGCCTGACCCCTCGTTACAAAATATTCAACCAATCTGTTGTACGTGTGTTTCACCAAAGCAGTTATAGGCATGTTCCTTGCTCCCTTCAACACCCGGTTGACTGATTTAGACAAGTTTGTCGTCATATGGCCAAATCTCCTCCCCTCTACATCATATGCACGTGTCCATTGTTCCTTGGGGATGCTATCAATCCATTCTGCAACCTCAGGGCTGCTATCACGAAATCGTTCTAACGCCACCTCAAAATCAACCATACAGGGATTATAACCTGCAAAACAATCATCCAATTAACACTAATCTACTTACACATGAAACATTTTAATATCGTGTCATAATTGTTAACCATACCTAAATTCATCAAGGTCTTCTTCAAGCGTTGATTTCTGAACTTTTAATTAAAATTACTGGCAATATGACGGAGGCAAAACACGTGATGAGCATGAGGGGGTTGCCAACCAGCATGATTCGCCACAGCAGATAGTATGTTGCGGTGCTTATCTGAAATGAGACAAATGTTTTGCCTCTGAGTAACGTGAAAACGTATGTTAGCCAGAAAGTATGACCAAGCTTCCAAGGTCTCCCCCTCGACTATGGCAAATGCCAGTGGCAGGCATTCGTTGTTGCCATCCTGGGTTGTGGCAATCAACAATTTCCCCGTATACTTCCCATACAAATGAGTGCCATCAATCTGAAT
>PYAF01004092.1:105443-126690 GCA_007407185.1 Glycine tomentella | reverse complement strand
TAGTGTTATTTCTTCTCCTCCTTGCAAAAAAAAAATCATTTTATTTTATTACTTATAAAATGTGTTTATTTATTTTTCTTAAAGTGTTTTAAATATTACTTTTTTCCTATTCAAAATATGTTTTACTAAAATATTATCTAAAGTACTTAAGTTACCATCAACTTACGGATTGGGACAAATTGAATAGAGTTAATTTTGTAAAATTTGAAAAAATTATATTAAAATGTCTATTTTTATTCAAAAATATGAAAGTTTTCTAATGTGAAAATAAAATGAACCTTCAATGCCCATATTAGAGAATGTTTGGAAAAAACTCTACGACTAAACACTAGCTAGAACTAATACCGTTTAATGTGATGTAAATAATTATGTTGGAGGTCTTTCTTGAGCATCACCTGCAAAATATATAATCCCCAACAGGGATGAGATAACAATCTTAGTAAACTCAGGGTTCTTGGAGGTCTTTCCTCTCCCTAATTCACTTCCATGGCATATAATATTAAAATTGACATCACACACAATCCCACCATCACGACTCCCATAAAACATATCACATGTATATCATAACACAGATGTAACAATATAATAGATATACACATATCACATGGTCTGAGAGAGATCATCCACCCAGTGGTACAATCCTCCAGGACTTCATCCAATGCCTAAGGAAAATCATCTAAACAGGTACATTCCCTTAGGACTTAATCCAATGCCTCAAGAAGATCATCTGAACAGGTACATTCCCTTAGGACCTCATTGGATACCTATGGCAATTCCGAGGGAAGATCATCTGCGACAGGTACATTTCCAACGGAAATCCATAGTACTCTATTCTACTGGCCAGAGAAAACTCATCAATCAACAACACATCATTACAGTGTATATCATATACATGTTCTCAATAAAACAGTAACACACAATTTCAATACACATGACATACAATAACCATCACCCCTCGGGGTATGGTGGAACACAAGCAAGGGAAAACACTCCCAAGAACAAAGAGCTTACCTGCTCTCAGCGCTACATCGGCTCTCCCGGCTTTGTGGTCACAACCACCAGCAAGATTACTATCACGCCCTACACAAGGCATAAAACAATTAATCAATAACGGTCCTTAGCCGTTAGAATGAAAGGAAACGCCATTCCTTTCCATTAAAACCTCTTTGTTCTCTATCTTAGGGTTATCAGAGCTAACCACCTTATAGACGATTCACACACCCTCAATAGGATCTATCTTGGTCCAACCAAAATCTTAGAGTCCCCTTAGACTCTGCATAAGTTCAATTCAATGCTCTAACCAGACCATATTCCAACAATTATCCAACTCGACTAAAACAGTTATTTCAACACGTTTTCACCGTTTATTTAGCCTTCTGGACAACTTTTGTAAAGACACTTAGACATTCTTCCTACTCAAACATTCTTCCTACTCATACATATCTCAGGGTCAAAACCAAACTTCATCAAAAATCATGTTTCAAAGTTCAATATTCATCAGAACAACCCCCTGAGCATATTTTTCTAAAGAATCAAAGCCTAATTCCAGCCCTAACACAATTGGGTTACTATTCATCCTAAGAACCATTTCACAAATCAATCGGTAAAACTTGAGTTTCTTACCTCTAAATAGTCAAGGAAAGCTGGAGGATCACTTCTCCAAGCTTTGGCGTCCTTGAATCGCCTTCTTTCTCCTCCAAAACTCAGTTTTACAAAGTTTCCTAGAGAACGAGATTTCTCTATTTAAAGGTTTTCTCTAAGGATTGAAGCTGGAATCTAGCTCATAAAGGGGTTTTAATCAACTTTCTAGTTGGGTAGGAAGTGTTTAGATGAAGTATGATGAAGATATGGAGCTCCTAAGCTCAACAATGGCCATCCTGGGTCAAAGGAAGAAGAAGGAAGGGTTTTGGCCCTCCAAAACGCGTGAATGGCCTTTTATATTGGCCCAAAACGTGCTCTGGCGCTGATAACTGGCGCTAATCGCGCCATAAATCGAGTCATGGCGCTAACGGTGCCGATCCTGGCGCTACTGGCGCCATTTTCACGTTGTCAGCGCCAAATTCCAGAGAAAAATGGCCTGCAGCTACAATGCCACGCCATCAGCGCCACATTTAGCTACAATGCCACGCTATCAGTGCCAGATTTTTTTTGTTTTTTTTAAGAAAACATGGTTATTATAGAGACGATGTATACCTTATAGATAAACTGTTATTTGTATATAAGTAACAACTTGGAGATAATTTGAGATATGCTAGGAGATAAAGCGGTTACACTTATTTGACTAAATAAGTTTAACAGATAAGTTGTTGGCCAGAGTGAGCTATTAAGCAAAGCTGCCACAGAGGGCAAATAAGTGCACTATTATTATAGCAGGGTCGACACGGAGGGCAGTAGTTCCTGTAACAAGGCTAACATGGAGGGCGAACACGTTACAGTGATCCCACATTAATGTTCATGTGTAATTTTACCATTTTGTACAGTATGGGTGGGGAGGGAAGGGAACATAAAGGAATACATTTAGGCATGGCAACGGGGCGGGTTTTGCATTCCCCATCCCCGCCCCCGACTTTAAAACTGCTCTCCGACCCCGCCCCCGATCCCCGTTGGGATTAAAAATATATACCCATCCCTGTCCCCGTTAAGGGTCGGGTTTTCATGCCCTGTCCCCGCTAATTAATTAAAATTAAAAAATTAAAAAATGAATATAACATTTATTATTGAAAAAATGAGTTGAAAAGTCTAGTTACATAACAAAAAAACAATAAAAAATCCACATTCAAAATATGGGAATGAGATCATAATTTAAAAATTATAAAACCAAATCAATCAATTCAATTAAAATCATAAAATCTAGGTATTGCATAAAATAAGGACATACATATTTAATTTCTTCCAAAATAAAAAAGTATCATTTAAATATATATTGTACCAAAATTAAGTAGCACATCATATGATTAAGTAGTACATCCTTCAAATTACATAATAAAAAAAGAAACAACTTAAATATATTTATTTTTTTAGTGTTATTTATTACGGGACGAGTTCGGAGATGGGTGCGGAACGGATATCAGTAATCTTATACTCGCCCCCGTCCCTGCTTTTAATTAATGGTGAAAATCTGACTCTGACCCCAAATCCAGTAGATGTAGTTTTTTTTCGTCAAAGTCAGAACGGATTCGATTCGGTACTCATAGGATCGGCCGCTACCATGACTAAATACATGGGCGGTCTTGGGACAAGTTGTGCCTTCAAAAAGACCTTGGTGAATGGACTTTCGCAAAATACATGGCTTTAACCTCGCATTGCTGGGAAACAAGGTTGGAATACTTTGGGATTGTTGAAAGCACTAAGGTGGTTCTCGGAGCATCAAATTAGTGGAGTCATTTTTGAGATATGGACAACAAACTAGTTGTAGATAAGAGCTATAGGTCTGGCCAAGATTTTTCAGAGCTTATATGCTATCATTAGAGAGTGTATATGCATACTCTCCCTTAATCCAAACTATTTGAACAAGTTTGTTATGAGACAAGCAAACGTTATTGTTCATTCCCTTAGCAATGGTGGCAATTGACTATGCTAGCTTCACTAGTTTTGAAAGTATAGATCAATTATCTTTTTGTATTCAACAGTTGATTATGAATGAAAGTTCCTGAGTGAGCTTTTGTAAAAATGAAATTGTTGTCGTTATTAAGATAAAAAAAATAGTAATTACTAAAATGAAAGTAATTTGGATTGAAAAATAAAATAAAAAATATATGTTAATCAGTTTCCTTGATTATTTACTATGCATTTGAGGTAGGTATCCGTGATGTTCCATCCAATTTAAGAGAAGACGATGTAATTTCTAAACCGTCAGTATGAACATTAAATATTCACCAAATAAAAAAAGTATGAACATTAAATATCCAAGACTTTTACGGAGTAAGAAGAATGACAAATGGTGTTCACACGTGAAGAATGGTGGTCGTCACATCAATTTTCTCAATCCCTCTTGCTGCCATTATATATATGAATGCCCATATGGCTTTAAATATCTCAGATATTCTTTAATGTGTTTCCTTTCTTTTTCACATAGAATAATCTACTTAATTTTGTGTTGCTTCTAGTTTCTATTATCATTTTTTGCGGGCTTCAATATATTAGACCATTTACATATTTGTATTGCATTATACGGAATTATAAATTAATCCAGTAAAAGTCATGTGATATATTCACATTTAATTTATATTGTATGTAAGATGCATATGATTATATATATTCACGAAATTAATAACCTACTTGAAGACCTAAGGATTGACTGGTGTTATAAAAAATAATATACAAATTGGTCTTATACGTCAGCATTTGTATATGCAGCAGCGTTATTTTGAATTATCAATACTAGTTTCATTTCAAAGTCAATAAAGAAGAATACGACCTATAAAATTAAATCTGGATTATTTTTAAAAATAAACACCGGTATTCAGTTCATAGTAGCTTCTATTTATTAATGTTGAGCTGGCATATTCACTTATCCACCAACAACAAATAGCTTAATTTTATTTCATTTTATATATACCTAATAAAAGAACTTGGATTCAGTTAACTCTATTACACTCATTCAACGTTTGTATATATGATTAATATCAATATAGGTGTGTATGTTGAGAATTGGATAATCAAGCAACAAATCTCGATCCCCTCCATGCAGCGTGGTTTTGAAGTCAAAGAAGAATTGTTTACCCCAAGATTGATTTTGTTAGTATCTTGTAGCTAGCAAGAAACGTGGCAATTTGAATTCTTGGGTGGTAGTAGTTGCTGTTTCATTGTTTGACCAAGTCACTGCCAGTCACACTGTAAATAATTTTTTCATGAAATAATGATGATATTTTTTAAGTGAAGAATCTTATGCATGGTTGAGAAATTAAGAACAGTGATTCTGGAATACGGACACCAGCGGGAGATGCTTTTTACAGGAAGATTAAAATTCTAAATAAAATGTTAGTAATACATTTCCATATATGTGTTGGAGATCCACAATGATTAATGATATAGTGAAAAATGTTTGCAATGCATTTTTTTTAACATATTTTATTATTAGTTAGAATTTATTAAATATACAAAATTAAAAAATTCATTTAATGAAATGTGAGATTTATTAAAATTATTTTTAATAAATTTTAGTCAATAATAAAAGAAAACATGTTTAAAAGAATATGATGACATAAGTGAAAACAAATTAAATCTAGCATGAATTAACTTTTATGATTGAGTTAGTTGAAAATTAGAAATTATATTAATATTATATTAGAATTTATCCTAATGATTACTATTAAACTATTTAGTCTGTTATCAAGTGGTACAAATTTTATGTTTTGAAATGTATAGTGTTCAATGTAAAGGGTGTGGGTTCATTAACTAAAGGTTTCAAATTTGACTCGGGAGTATATAGATAGATACATTAAATATTTGGAGGACTAATTTTGTTGCTCGTAGATAGTGATCGTATTTGATTTAAAAATGATTGTCTCCAATAAAGGATATTTATTATCTAAATAAATAAAAAAGTATGAATTTTTCATATTAATTAGTAATATAATCAAATTATATATAAATGAAAAATAAAATTCACAATAGGAGCTAGTAATTTTTAGAATGCTAGAATATGTTTTTTGTCATCATAAATATGGAAATATTCATATTTCGTCCTTATAAATTTTTTAGTATATTTTTTGTCTTTATAAAATTGAATTGTATCATTTTTCGGCCTTGACTTAGTTTGATAAATCTAAACTTACAATGATGACTTTTTACATTAATTATACATATAACTAATGTAAATGTAATGTTTTAAACATCGTTTATGCATATAATTGATATAAAATATGACATTTTTTACATCAATTATTCATATAACCGATGTAAAAAGTTATACACATTGATTCAAACTTGCTCACCTTATTATGAGTAAAAAAATAAAGCATTTTAATTTTGTGAGAACGAAAAATATATTAAAATTTTTACAAAAATAAATTTTAAATATTTTTATATATGAAAACGAAAATATATATTTTAATCCTTTTAAATTAGATCTAAAATCCATTTCTAATAACATGCATATGTATATAAAAATAAAATTATATATATAATACTAATACTATATTTATTAAATAATAGAAGTGTGATTTCAATATTTGATAGATAGGTTGACGGTTGGGGGGTGGGGTAGTGTGGCTTTTTTCACATTCCATTTCCATCTACAATAATTACATGAGGGTCACTTTATGGCATGGTTCGTTTTCTGAGATGAGGGGACCCACCCAATAATTCACGCATCTCTTCTCTCTGCAGCTTATCATTAAAGCCTGCATGACTTCAATTATTGCAATGATCCCAAAAGCATGACATATCTGACCCCTCCTCATTTCCTCTGTGTGCCCTATTTTTAATTACGACTTCTTTCTAAAGCTATCCCACGCGCGTGGGACCACCACCACCACACCCCTTTCTTATTCTAACTTCTCTTCTTCTACGCTTCAACCACTCATATATCTTTCTATTTCACCAATAAAAGAATTCAATTCAACAAAGGCCAGAAAAGGAACAAAATATTAGGTTCATCATTCAACTTTTTTTTTAAACATAGATTATCTTTTATCCGATACCATCATGAGTCAGATAAAACTATTATACAATTATTTATATAAATTTTAATTCGAGATTATTGAGTAAAATGAAAACAATACACATAATACAGAATTCAACAAAAGCCAAAAAAGGAAACAAAAAATTAGGTCGATCTTTCAACTTTTTTTTTAGAAAAAGAACACAAATATTTTTTTTTTACTAAAGACAATTGTGTTCTTGTAATAGAAATAATTTTATTTGAGTTAGATATATTATTATTAGTGACAACTTTTTGAATATTTAACCGGTTAATATTTAGTATTTGAATCCAAAATTATAAGATTGAAGAAAATAATATTTGTCAGATAATTCATGCACTCAATGGTGTTGGTGCATATTTAGATTAAAATTTACAAGTTAAATTTAAGTTTAAAAATTGTGTTTAAAAATATTCCAAATGTTACTTTTCCAAAATTAAATTTTTAGATAAAATTCTACTTCCAAACATAAAATAATATGATTCTGAAACTAATTTTATTATCTGACATTCTTTTAGACTATGGAAATCCAAACACACTCTTCATTATTCAACTTAATTATAGACGCTCCACCCGACCCTCATTTTATGGACTCTTTGTCATTGGATACCAATTTTTAATTTCTTTTTCTCTTTTTAACTTTTAAATTTTAACCATCCACTTTATTTTAACCATCCACTTTTCCATGTTGATTTTGGAGATGCTAATGCTTCAAAAGATACGAAAGAACCTTAGCTTCCCCTTTTCATGAACCATAAACTCATTTGCAACTTAAACCAACGCAAAGCAAGATTGAAAGCAGAAAACTTTTCTGGGAATAGTAAAATCCGGTCGGTTTGTCCCTCTAATGAATGCATTATAATAATCAGAATAAGGTCAAATTGAAATCTCGTGCTAATCATCTCATCCAGCTTTTTTTCCAATGTTTTTCTTCTCACACATCACGCTTATTTCTGAAAAGAAATGTGTTTTCATATAAAAATAATAATAATAATTTTTTTTATTTAATCAAACATGCTTTAGCGGCCAACTAGCTGGTGTTACCTACAGACAGTTTAAAGAACAAAAAAGACCAAGATATTTACCAGATATAAGAGTTTTTCTTGAAGTGAAAAGTTTGCAAAATTAAAAAGCTAAAGTGATCCATCTTTATAATTTATTTTTTAATTTAATAAGGGCTTACTCTTTTTGTATTACATAATATTCCAATATCATATTATTTAGAGTAATACTGTATTTTTTTCAAAAAATATCCTTATTATAAATTAATAAAACAAATTTACATGTTAATTAAGTGGTTTATAATGTCTTTTATTACAATAATTTTTTAAAAATAAAAATAGTGATGATGCAAATTAACAAAATTTCATTATAGTTTTTGAGTCTACAAAATTCATAAGATTTTTGTTACTATAAATCAAAATAAAAATGCATTGAAAAATATTGTTAAAAAGTATTCTAATTATATTTTTTAATAAAATTTTACAGCATTTGCTCTTTTTTATTGAAAATAAAATAACTAAAAAAAGCATATTATGTTTGTTTTTATTAAAAAAAATACAAAACAAGCCCTTCCTTTAAATATTTCATAAATCCTGATTCCTACAAACAATAGGATATATATTGTTTGGCAGCCTCAAAATCTTTAGCTGGAAGCTAGCTACCAGGGTCATTTCATTTCAATGGATCAGGCCACATAAATAATCTATATTCTATTCAATATTTTAGGTTTAAGTCGGAAACTGCACAATTTTTTATTTATGTTTAATTAATTAATTTCAAAGAGCAAGCAAAATAAAACCCTGAAACAGTACAGTTGTAGTAGTAACTGTTTATGCCTTAATAGACATAGCCCACATGATTCTGTATTGGGTACCAAAGACAAATAATCATTCTTATCATATTGTCATGCATAATTATGAGAATGAGAATAAGCATGATGGCGACGATAGATGCGAGACCAACATATATACTGGCTAATCAATAAGACAACAGGAGCAGGTTTATAATCCCAGACATGTCTCTCAGATGATATATCATTTTGTCCTTGTCATCATGACGCTATTTTTGGGAACCCCATGTTTGGTTTACTTTGTTTGGTGCACCCTTCTTCAATTTTTTGTGTCACCATTTTAATTTAATATTTGGGTGAGTTAAGAGAAGATAAACGCAAACGCATTCAATTAGAGGTTAAACCTGAGTTGAAAATTGACTACACTATTTTTTATGCCTACCACTTTTACTGCTTCAGTCACAATGTACGTACCACAACATTACACTAGAATGGAATGAATTTCTTTCTACCTCTTTTCTTTATACCACTTTTTGCTTAAGCGTTTTATATTATGTTATGGTATGTGTTACTAAATCTATAAGATTATAACTATTAACATAAATAATTATTTTTTATTTATATATTTCTTATTTCTAAATTATCTTTTAATATATATAAATATTTTCATTTCCTTTATAAACCTTTTAAATATAATTGATGTTCCAAGCTTCTTTAATTACCATTTTTTAAAAAAAAAGTTAAGGTAGAGACCCAAAGTATCTCTATTTCAATTAGTTTAAGATAATAGTAATTACTAAGTATGTAGATCACTATATTATTAAATTTTTTAACTTAATTATATAACTGTGTTAAATATTTAAAGAAAAAAAATTGTTACTTACAATAATCTTTTAAAGCTCCAACTCATATATATATATATATATATATATATATATATATATATAATAGAATAATGACAAGGCTCTAATTCTTTTTTGTTTTGAATGTAGAAGATAGAAAGAAAAAAAAATAATAAAAAGTCGTGTAATAAAAAAATAAAAAAATAATAAAGACATATGATGGCCATTTTCTTAAAATATATATATATATATATATATATATATATATATATATATTATACAAGTAAGGGTTACCAACCCATGAAATAAAAAACTTAAAAATAGGGCTAACCGGATTGAATCCAAAACGGTATAAACTGGAAGATAACTAATAATAGAATCCCATTCTGACCACTGATTATTTTTCTTCTTGTTCAAAAAAACAATATTTTTCTTCATTCATTCTAGATTCTCGAAGTTAATTTATATTATCGATCATTTCTGAATTCCAATGACAGCAAAATAATGTTAAAATACAACATTATGTAAACTATATGTTATAAAAAGAATATAATTTTCAATCAGAAATTTTCATTTTCTTAATTATAAAAAAATACAGCATTTTCTTTCTTCCGGTCTATGTTAGGTTAAAAATGTAATGGACATGGACATGCGGTAAACCTAATTTATTGAAATAATTGCTAAATTGGCACAATTGTTTATACCAAAAATAACAAAAAATGTTCATAATGCCTTGTGACTTATTTAGTTTTAACCTTCTTTTTTTCATCTTTACAATAATGATTAATTGTTAAATGATATAAATTTTATGGAATAATTCATATTAAAATAACATTGCTCAATGTTAAATAAATATATAAGGAGGAATTTTAGTAACAAACTTTTTAACAAATATTTTATTATTGATTAATTTTTTTAAAAAATTATAAAATTATGAATGAGATTTATTAAATAAGAGTGAAACCTATCAAATTTTGTAATTTCCATAAATTAATTAATTATAAAGAATATGCTCGAAGGAACATGTTAAAAAATGTGATATTAATAATTCTTAATACAAATAATTTTAGTTTTTATTTTCTTATTGTATCTACGGTCACCTCTATAACTAATAATAGGAAGTAAAAAAAGGGTGAACTCCTCAATACTAAATGACAGCTAGAGAAAAAGAAAATGATATAATGTAAAATATATATGTCAGAAACGTATTAGTTTATTTTTGTCATTTGAAATTGTCGGTATATGAACTCTCTCTCTCTCTCTATATATATATATGGTGGTGTATATACTCGTGAGGAATGTACACAAAGCTACTATAGACATATACAACCAGGAAAAAAAATTAAATTTATGTAAAACATTATGTGTCTTATGTATAAAAGTAGTGTTATTTTGATTTAATGAGAAAATGGTAAAAAGGTAATATTGGTATGGAAGTTATGAGAAGTTAATGGAAGTTATAAAATAGATAACTGTTGATAGATGTAGTTATCAGAAAGTATAAAAGACATTTGGTTTCTGAAAAGAAATATATAGAAACATAAAAGCATTCATTGTCTGCCCATAAAAGTTGTATCTCAGTCCTATCAAAGAAGATACAAGAATCGAAAGGGTCAAGACTCTGAGAAAGTATTCTACCATTAAAGAATCTTCCGCGATTATGGACAAAGGTATGTCTATGTAAAACTCATGAATTCTCAAGATCCTTTTCATGTTCTTGATATGATTGTTATGAAACATGAATTATAGATTAATGCTTACATGTGGTATCAGAGCATGTGTTTGGGAATTCATGTTTTTCATGTATGGTTATGAATGAATTCTTAATTCTTAAGAAATTAAGGTTTTGAAAGTCATGATTAAGAGAAAGATACTTTCCATTAACGATGTACAGGTTCTTTTGAAGAAAGAATAAAGACGTAAACAATGATGACTTTATATATATATATTGAAAATTCAATTCAACGTTTTGATTTGATTTTCATGATGACATTTTCATCAAATCTGATGCAAGTCTACTGATATATTTATGCTATGCAATTATTGTGGATACATCTATTGAATTCACTTATTGCAAGACCCATTATTTATGGTTTCATGAATTCGCATTATGTGGCATAAATATATATAAAAGTTGTAGACCTTTATTGTTAGTTCTTGGTAATTAGAGAACAATTGAAGTTACTGAGAATATGATGAAGTGTAAAAATCACTCATTGTTTATGAAATGTTGATAGTTTGGAATTAAGTATGGTGAATTTGTTAGTCACCAAAGTGGCCAAATTCTTGATGGATTGATTAGTTCCAAACATTATGATTGTTTATAGTTTGGAATTAAGTATGGTGAATTTGTTAGTCACCAAAGTGGCCAAATTCTTGATAGATTGATTAGTTCCAAACATTAAGATTATGTTTCTATTACCATGACTGTGATGCTATGAATGATATAAAATTATTGTTTATGTTGTGGTATATTGAAGTTCATTATTATAAGACAGTTAAGGATCAACCCAAAGGATGATTACTTGTTTTATAGTAAATGAACATGAATGTTGATATTGATGATACACTTCTGGTTTTATTTGGACATCCAAAGATGACAAATATTTCTAGTTGGGGTATGCATCATTATCAAATTATGTGAAATCTTTATAGAAACATTATGATTTAATGCTGTATATTAATGGATCCCCAAAGGTGAACATTAATATGCATTGAAGTTAGTATGTTAGTATGTGACATGTATGACTCAAAGCATTAATGTTTTAAATGTTATATCTTAAAATATCTGTTGCTACACATTCGCTTTTCTCAACTATTACAATTTTCAATGGACTAAACTTCTCTGAATGGAAAGAGCAAATTGAATTTTACCTTGGGGTAATGGATCTGGATTTGGCTCTTAGAGAAGAGAAACCTAGTGCTATTACTGATGCAAGCACTGAGGATTAAAGAGTCCATTTTAAGAATTGAGAAAGATCCAATAGGTTGAGTCTGATGTACATGAGAATGAGCATTGCAAGCAACATTAAGTCAACTTTTCCACAAACTGAAAGTGTTAAAGAAATGATAAAAACTTGTGGAAGAGTGCTCCCAAACTGCTGATAAGTCTCTTGCTGGGACACTTATGAGTACGCTGACCACCATGAAATTTGATGGTTCACGTACTATGCATGAGCATGTTATTGAAATGATAAACATTGCAGCAAAATTAAAATCATTGGGAATGGCGGTGGATGAGAATTTCCTGGTGCAGTTCATATTGAACTCATTACCGTTTGAGTATGGTCCTTTCCAAATGAACTATAATACCATGAAAGAAAAATGGAATGTGCATGAATTGCACAGTATGTTAGTTCATGAGGAAACCAGAATAAAGAACCAGGAAATTCATTCCATCAATTATGTTAAACATCAAGAAGTTGAAAAGGAAAGTGGTAAGAAACATGAGAAGAAGGGAAGAGGACCAATAAAGATCAATCAGGCCTCCTCTTCTCAAATCCACAAGAAGGAACATAATGGAAACAGATGTAATTTCTGTGGTAAGGTTGAGCACTTCCCAAAGGATTGCCCAAAATGTAAGGCTTGGTTTGAAAAGAAAGATAAGCCTAGTGCTTATGTATGTTATGAATCAAACCTTGCTGAAGTTCCATATAATACTTGGTGGATTGATTCTGGATGTACAACTCATGTTTCTAGTGGTAGTTTCAGTTTGTACTAGCACAATCATTTGATTGGCAATGGTACCTTATGTAATGGATTATACTATTATGTTTTGATAATCTTTATGCTGAAACACTTATGACTCTGCATCATAATGTTGGTACTAAACGTACCTTAATGAATGAATGTTCTGCTTACTTGTGGCATAAACGTTTGGGACACATTTCCAAAGAAAGAATGAAAAGATTGGTGAAGAATGAAATCCTTCCGGATTAGATTTTACCGATCTGAATGTTTGTGTGAATTGTATTAAAGGAAAACAAACAAAACACATAAAGAAAGAAGCCACAAGAAGCACTCAGCTTCTTGAAATTATACACACTGACGTATGTGGTCCGTTTGATGTTAATACTTTCAATAAAGAAAAATATTTTATCACCTTCATTGATGATTATTCACGTTATGGTTATATCTATTTGCTACATGATAAGTCTCAAGCTGCAAATGCTTTGGAGATTTATATTAATGAAGTTGAAAGGCAAATAGATAGAAAAGTGAAAATTGTCAGATCTGATAGAGGTGGTGAATATTATGGAAGGTATGATGAAAGTGGACAACATCCGGGTCCATTTGCTAAATTCCTGGAAAAGCGAGGTATTTGTGCTCAATACACAATGCCCGGTACACCACAACAAAATGGTGTTTCAGAAAGGCGTAATAGGATCTTTTGGATATGGTTAGGAGTATGTTAAGTAATTCTTCTTTACCCACTTCATTGTGGACTTATGCTCTAAAAACTGCCATGTACGTATCAAACAGGATTCCTAGTAAGTCAGTCCCAAAGACTCCTTTTGAACTTTGGACTGGAAGGAAACCTAGTTTAAGACACCTACATGTTTGGGGTTGTCAGGCAGAAATTAGATACTACAATCCACAAGAAAAGAAACTGGATGCAAGGACAATCAGTGGTTATTTCATTGGTCATCTAGAAAAGTTCAAAGGGTATAGATTTTACTGTCCTTATCATATTACGAGGATCATTGAATCTGAAAATGCTAGGTTCATTGAGAATGGTGAAGTTAGTGGGAGTGAAATACCACGTAAAGTGGATATTCATGAAGTGAGAATACAAGTTTCATTGACTTGTAACTCTAGTAAAGTTGTTGTTCCTCATGTTATTGAACCGATTAATAATAATGAAGAACAACAAATGAACGATCCCATTACTCATGATGAAACTATTGCCAATGAACTGAATGAACCCGTTGTAGAAGAACCACAGCAAATAGCATTAAGAAGATCTCAAAGGGAAAGGAGATCTGCTATTTCTAATGATTATGTAGTATATCTACAAGAGTCTGAATTTAACTTGGGTGTAAAAGATGATCCAGTAACGTTTTCACAAGCCGTGAATAATGAAAATGGTGATAAGTGGTTAAATGCCATGAAAGATGAGTTGAAATCTATGGAACAAAATAAAGTTTGGAATCTGGTTGAGTTACCAGAAGGGTGCAAAAGAGTTGGTTGTAAGTAGGTCTTTAAGACCAAACGTGACTCTCATGGTAACTTGGAACGTTATAAGACCGGACTAGTTGCAAAGGGATTTACTCAGAAAGATGGCATTGACTACAAAGAAACTTTTTCACCGGTTTCAAGAAAGGATTCTCTAAGAATCATTATGCCATTGGTGGCTCATTATGATCTAGAGTTACACCAGATGGATGTGAAAAACTGCCTTTCTAAATGGGAATTTAGAGAAAGATGTGTACATGGATCAACCAATGGGGTTCATAGAAAAGGGTAAAGAGCACATGATGTGCAAACTTAAGAAATTTAAACAAGCTTCAAGACAATGGTATCTTAAGTTCAATGATACCGTTGTTTCTTTTGGATTTAAAGAAAACATTGTTGATCAATGTATATATCTAAAGGTCAGTGGGAGCAAGTTTATATTATTGATTCTGTATATTGATGATATTTTGCTTGCAACTAACGATGTTGGTCTTTTAAATGAGACTAAGATGTTTCTCTCTAGTAACTTTGAAATGATAGATATGGATGAGGTATCCTATGTGATTGGGATAGAAATATTCCGTGATAGATCACAAGGATTGTTGGGTTTGTCTCAGAAAACATATGTCCTAAGAATGAATGGGAATGAAAAGAAATGGAAGCAATTATGTATGCATTACTTGTTGGGAGCCTAATGTATCCTCAGACTTGTATGAGACCAGTATTAGCTTTGTAGTTAGAATGTTGAAAAGATACCAGAGTAATCCTGGTATGCATCATTGGAAAACTACAAAGAAAGTTTTGAGATATTTGCAAGGCACTAAAGGTCACATGATTACTTATAGGAGGTATAATAACCTCTATATCATGGAAAGTGTGAAGCAGTCTGTAACTGCTGCATCTACTATAAAAGCTGAATTTGTGGCATGCTTTGAGGCCATGGTTTAGGCTAAATGGCTACGGAACTTTATTTCAGGGCTTTAATTGGTCGACATTATTGATAAGCCGCTGAAAATTTATTGTGATAATTCCGTAGCAGTCTTCTCTTATAAAAAATGACAAGTATTCAAAAAAGGTGCTAAGCATATAAAAAAAAAATACTTTGTCATTAAAGAAGATTTTCAAAAACATAGAGTGTCTATAGAGCATGTTAGCATTGATCTTATGATAGCTGATCCCTTGACGAAGGGATTACCGCCCATGATGTTTTCTGGTCATGTATGTAGTATGGACATTATGTCAGCTAATGAATGTTGATCATTATTGAAAGTATTGACACTCTGAATTCAATGATGTTTAAGTTTCTGAAAGTAATCCTGTTTTCAAATTTATGTATACATGCATGTATGAATGATTATTTTGAGAAAACAGGATTTGTCCCTAATGAAGACATAATAGTATTATTCTGGGACATTATGATGTAAACGTCCGTTAAAGTATCATGTTAGGAAGAAGAAATAATATAGTGGTACATGGAAGGAACTATGCCGATTTGATAGCATACAACCGCCATGACTCATATTGATTTTTATTTCTGATCATGATGTA
The DNA here is from genome assembly GCA_007407185.1 of Glycine tomentella. NCBI lineage: Eukaryota > Viridiplantae > Streptophyta > Magnoliopsida > Fabales > Fabaceae > Glycine > Glycine tomentella. The sequence continues at coordinate 110,689 of PYAF01004092.1, read as the reverse complement.
TGATGAGACCAATGTATGAAACCTTTACCCTTATGTATGCACATCATGATGAATTTTCATTAAATCATGAAGGGACACTTTATGACATGAGCCAAGTGGGAGAATGTAAAACATTATGTGTCTCATGTATAAAAGTAGTGTTATTTTGATTTAATGAGAAAAGGGTAAAAAGGTAATATTGGTATGGAAGTTATGAGAAGTTACTGGAAGTTATAAAATAGATAACTGTTGATAGGTGCAATTATCAAAAAGTATAAAAGGCATTTGCTTTCTGAAAAGAAATATATAGAAACATAAAGGCTTTCATTGTCTGCCCATAAAAGTTGTATCTCAGTCCTATCAAAGAAGATACAAGAATCGAAAGGGTCAAGACTCTGAGAAAGTATTATACCATTAAAGAATCTTCCGCGATTATGGACAAAGATATGTCTATGTAAAACTCATGAATTCTCAAGATCATTTTCATGTTTTTGATATGATTGTTATGGAACATGAATTATAGATTAATGCTTACAATTTATATTTGGCGTTGTCAATAAATTAGTGACTAAAAAAATTAAAATTTTAATTTTAATTTTAAGTATAAAAAATGATAAATTAATCTCTAAATTTTATAATTTAATATTAAATTAATTCTAAAATATAATTTATTATCAAATTTATTTTAAAATATTATATTTAATAATAAAATATAATTACAAATTTAACGATATAATTTATTAGTCTCTCCCAATTTGAGAAACCAAATTCACTAATAAAAAAAGATTTTGAGGGTATTGTGTAGGAATTTTTCATCCGAGTGTGGTGGTGGGGGAAGGAAGGAAGGGCATCAGAACGGTTGAATATTTTAAATAGATTCACGTGCCTTTGTCAACCTGTGTTTGTCGGTCAATCTTTTTATTCCCACAAAGGCAAACAAAGGAAAAAAGAAGAAGAAGAGCCGAGACGAGCACAAATAAAAACCCCCGTGTCGTTCCTCTTCTAAGCACAAGAAGAAGAAGAAGAAGAAGAGGGTATTTTTTTCTGCAGCAGCAACAACCGAATGTGCTTTCTCCTTTCAACAAACAACAACAACAAGAACCACTCTCTATTGTCGCCACATATTTAACGGCAATTACTAAAACCGTTTTTCCGTGATGGAGCTGGCTTTGAGTTTAGGAGACACGTCCAAGTCCTTTACGTTTCTCGACAAGGCGGTGAATTTACCCACCAACAAGGACGCACCTGGGTTCTGCTTGGCGCCGAGTTTCCCCGAGAAAAGAAGCGATGCTGAGAGAAGAACCGGTTCTGGTTCTTCAGATCCACCGGTTCAGCTCGACCTTCTTCCTTTCACTCCGGTTCTCAAACCCCAACAACAACCTCCTTCTCACCTTCGGATCCCTTGGCTCACCCAAGCATGTAATAAATAATCTCCTCTCCCTTTTTCACCCTTCTTCACACTCATAAAATGCACAAAATGGTTCACTCAAGGGTAAAATATTACCCTTTTTCACATACATAACAAAACATTACTGCACGTTCAGTTTTTAACTTTTTATTTGTAAAAGGTGTTTACTTGAATCCAAGGCCAACGTTTAAACTACAGCATACTTGTTTTGATGTTTATGTTTTGAAAAATGTAATTTTTGGGTTTAATATCGTGGATACAATCCTTATCCAAATACACTCTTAATGTATGACAATGTAGTTTGAGTAAATTTATTTTTTGTACGAAGATAAATGGAGACGGAAAAGAATATTTGCTTTTTCTCTTTCTAAAAAGATTGTTATAAAAGAATGAGTGTTGTTAAATATTTTGTATTTTTTTTTATTGGTTATGATAGGTGGTGGGGCGGCGAGGGTTCTGGACGTGAACCTATTTCCCGCGGCCACCGCAGAGGACGGCGACGACGGAACGTCGCTGTCGTCGTCGCCAAACAGCGCGGTGTCGCCGTTTCAGATGGATTTCTGCACCAGGAACGGTAATGCGGCGGAGTTCGGAGGCAGAAACAAGAGAGAGCTGCAAGAGGCTGAGGGTAGAGCGAGTGATGACGATGAAAATGGCTCCACGAGGAAGAAACTTAGACTCTCCAAAGAACAATCAGCTTTTCTCGAAGAAAGTTTCAAAGAACACACCACTCTCAATCCCGTAAGTCCACACAACATATACAATCTTGTGTTTTTTTTCCTTGTTTGGATAAAATTGATAAATAATTAAGATTTAATCAACTATATGCCCTTCAGCTTCTAGATAAGTTAGATAAGAGAATTTTTATTGAAGTTAAAATGTATGTTTATTTAAAATTTGACCCTTTCATTTTTCTATTACTGGGTCTTACTTACATACTGTTTATTTATTAATTTATTTACTATTAATTATTATTAATTCACTAACATTCAATTTTAATCTTACTTACAGAAGCAAAAACTTGCTTTGGCGAAACAGTTGAATCTCCGTCCTCGTCAAGTAGAGGTTTGGTTTCAGAACAGAAGGGCAAGGTAAGAACATTAATAACTACCTTAATTTACTTTCTTTTTAGGAAAGCCATTAATATGGTTATGGACTTATGGTCAGAGAATATGTTCAAAATAGTATATTAAAAAATGTGTTCTTAATATTTCTCATTATTATTAAAGAAAATGTTAAATAAAATGTGTTAATTAAGAAATGTGTTTTAAACTTTTTTCTTGCTATTGTGTTTGATTTGGGAATGCGATTTTCAGGACAAAGTTGAAGCAAACAGAAGTGGACTGTGAGTATTTGAAGAGATGCTGTGAGACCCTAACCGAAGAGAATAGGAGGTTGCAAAAGGAACTTCAAGAACTCAGAGCCCTAAAAACTTCTCAACCTTTCTACATGCAGCTTCCAGCCACCACTCTCACCATGTGCCCCTCTTGTGAAAGGGTTGCCACAAATTCCACCGCAACTAACCAAACTTCCACAATTAACAACAATGCTTCTTCTAAAATCCCAGTGGAATTGTCTCTAAGCAAACCCAGAATATTGCCCTTCCCTAATGGCCAGGCCCAAGCCCATCAAATAGCCTCTTCATGATTTGGTATCAGAAGACATTTTTTTGGCTGGTTTTTTAATTATATATGATATATATATATATATATATATATATATATATATATATATATATATAACATGATATCTTGATATATCATAGAGGATAAAGACAAAGGATTCAGTTTCCCCTATTTATATGTCGTTTGTATATAATTTAGGCTTTTCTTTTATCTTTCATTCAATCTGTTATTTTGTTTTCTCTTACTTTGGGTTGAAAGAATTATCATGAATGATCCTTTTTGTCGATCGGTTAGAATGCACCAAACTTTTTGGTGGTGAATTTGGGACATTAAAGGCTTTTTCAGGTTTTTTTTTTTTATCTTCGTTTGTTTTATTTTCCTTTGCCATCATGACGAATAGCGAACTTTTTAATTAATGTTCGCTAGCAGAATTGAAATAACCTTCCTACCCTTGACGTACCCAACTCTTTCCTCTAATATACTTGTAATTTTGCAATAGGCCACGCGTTATTTGTACTGGTCCTTGGAGTTTTGCAAAAAGTACTTAAGAGAATGAAAATTGAACTATCTAATATAAGGCCCTGTGTTTTATTTTGTGAAAGGATTAAAATTCTTGCATGATGTTACTTTAAAAGCACAATAGCATTCAATCATAATTATGTATGTTGGTGAAGGCAACGGTTGAAAAGGTTCACTTAATTAAATGTGGAGAATCCCATAGGTTGCTATATCTAAGATACCTCCTCCAATGGCTAACTGGTTGGTAGGAGAAATTTTAATATGGTTCGGGATCACTACCTTTTTATGATTATAGTTAATTTTCATGTGATACCTAATCCCGATTATTTTTTATTTATGAAAGTTAAAAAATTTAGTTGCATGTTACCAAGAGATTGATTAAAATTAGTATAAATGAAATAAACTTGAATGATGTAATAATTTTTAGCTCAGCAGAATTGATTCATTAGATTTACACACGATGCTAGAGTTATGAAGGGGATTAATTTCTAAAACTCTTATGACATGTTTAGGTGGTTGATAGTTTTAAGTTTTGAAACCTTTCAATATTTAAAACAAGGTATCAAATTTCAATAGTTTCAAAGACCTTGTGATTTTTAGTTTTTAAATTTTAATTCTTAAATTTGAAATTCAAACACAAACCACACATTATTTCTGTACCAAAGAAAAAACAAAGTTACACCTTGTTTCTTTAAACAAGTTCACTTGGTGAAAAAGGTTGCATGGTACAGTGAAAATGTGGTAGTAAGAGCCATGGGTGCGTGTGACAATAGTTTTAGTATGTGTTGGCAGCAATGATAGTGGTATTATATTGATATAGTAGCAATAATAATGATGAAAGTACTAACAATTAATTACTAATGGAGTTTAACTAGTGTATCGCAGTAGCAATGGGGAGAGTAATTGCTTGGTGATGGTAGTAATGACTGATGGGTAGTGTTGGTATTTGGTAATGATATTGATAGGTTTAGACGAATCTAGCCAAGTTCTGTAGGATGAGATTTTTTTTTTTAAAAAAAAGCCCTCAAGTCATAAATGGTATGCTATGAAACGATTAAATGAATTTTGACAAGTATTAAAAGAAGTTTAATTAGTTGAGTAAGATGTATGAGTATGATAAATTTTTCCATATCATTTTTTATTTCTACCGATTAGAAAAGCAAATTTTGACAAGTACGTTATTTCAGTGACTCAGGCTTGATTCTCGTTATTTTTCCATCTTTCCTTATAAATAAAAAATATTCCGCATTGATTTCGTGATTATTCTTACAAAAGGTTTTGCACCATTGAGCAAATGCTAGCTCATAATGTAGATATTGTTAATCAAAGTTGAAACCTAGATGATTGTGGGGTGTCATAGTGAAGAAAAAAAGCCTAGCTAGCACAAACATAATCATCATGCCGTTAGATTTAACCTAGAACATAAAATAATAAGATATAAATGTAAGTTTGATCATTGTAGTAGTGAGGTTGGTGCATACAATAATTTGTCATGATGCAAGGATTACATAAGTACCCGGCAGCAAAACTCATGGGGCAAAGGTTCAATTTGCAAGCCAATCAATACTCATGCTTCTTTGTCTCAATAGTTAAAGATGCGATTCCAACCTTCACGGTCATGCATTGAAGCAAGTTGGTATTGAATAACCAATTAGCAAGACCATAAAGATCGCTCAAAAGCTCGAGTTTTGGATTGGCTTAAAATTAAATAGCAA
>PYAF01004092.1:90585-105343 GCA_007407185.1 Glycine tomentella | reverse complement strand
ATTCATTTAATCATAAATCAAAATTGGTATAATTTTTAAGATAATTATTATAAAAGTTAATAAACTTACAAACTTATTATATATAATAATAATTTTCGATTTAATGATTGTGTAAAAATATTTTATTTTATATTATCATATGCATAGTCTATTTTTCAAAATAATACCCTTTTTGTCTCTAAATATATATTAAAAAATTAATGTCATTTATAAACTATGAAACATAGTTTTAGTTTGAATGACAATCTTATATTCAGGAAAAGAGGAAGAAATATAACTTAATTATTTAGTGGGGTCATTATAAATTTTATCGCATAATAATAATAAAAACATTAAAAAGAAAAGTTTAAGATCAGTGCATCATCATTGAGACATCCTTCTAAACCAATATACCAAGAGGATAGGAGAATAAGACGATGACTGTTCTAGTACAGAGATACATTATCTTCTTCAGTAAGAATATCACCACAATTATTGGTATTGGCTGGACTTTCTATGGGGATGATCCATGAGTTCAATTTGACCAATGATGGTCCTTATTATATAATCTTCCAGCGTTCACCCATTTGCCTTTCTAGCAGCTGCAGCGAAGAGTACAAGAAACGAAAATGATATATCAGAATAGCATGGAATTAATGAACCAAACAAATTCAAATGCCACGCGTTAATCAACGAGGACTCTCGCTTCCATGATTATAGCATATCCATGACTCATTGGTTGTTGATAATTTCTTTCTTTTTTTTTTTTTTTTCAATTTTAAAGAATTTAAGTTTACTCCGAATCAAAATCAATTGCTACTTGGATTTCTTACCCACAAGACATGGATGGCCCTTGGAGATTAATATGTTATCCACCACATCTATCTTCTAGAGTTATAAATTGAGGTTAATATGGTGGTTGAAAGAAAAAGGAAAACAAAGACATGATAAGTTTGAATTTTTTACACCAACAAAAATTAATAATTAATATTACCAATAAAAATAAAATTTTTCTATTAAAGATAATTTTACTCAAATCTGATAAAATAATATGAACTATAAAGTTATGATTTTTAATATTTATCACACAACTACATATATAATACTCAACTCCAACATATTAATCATATACTTCGTCATTCTATTATAATTATTATAATTATTGTATAAGAAAAATTATTTCAATATAATTATCATTTAAAAATTTTAAATATAACATGAATTATATTTTTATTCATATTCTTTATATATTAATGATAGATTATAAAATTAAAAAATGATATAATGATGATATAAGATTAATTTTATAAAATAATTAATTATTTATTTATTATTTTTTTGTTTATATAAATAACGTAAATGACTGTTATTTAATATTGAAAAAGTATAATTTTATCGCACCGAAAAGAATAGCTTTAAAATATTTCTATAATTCATACCATGTTTTAGTAATTTAAAACTGAGTAACATAGTTACCATTACTAACATTAAATGGTTGTTTTCTAGATTAGGATGTATCGCCTGAAGAGCCTCAAATTCCAAAGACACGTTTACTTTTGTGCATCTCTATCTACCATTAGTTGCGTGAGGTGAGAACTACGTACTTTTTCTGTAAATCATAATAATGATTGAATTGACAAAGCAGCATTAAAGCCTTTTCGGCTGTTGTATTTGCGAGGTCGAGGTCCAATCAAGGGATTACTTTGTTTAGAAACCAAATATTTACGGGTGCAGATGACAATACTTACACGATAATATTAATAGCCATAAATAAGTAGTACAGCAGATCCAGTTTTATATTTATTTAAATTAAATCAATAAATAAAATAATACTGGTATTAAATAAGGATCTTAAATATTCTCAAAATTATTTAAAATTGTGTAAAATTTGTGTTACTTGCCAAGTAGCTTGGTTTTGATATCATTTTTGTCATGATTCGCGATTAACATGTATTATAAACTATGGTACTGTATTAAACTTCAAGGTGGACTCAAATTACGTGTGTTTCTATTTTTTTAATCTTATTTTCCATGTCTTTAATTAAAATAATGTTTCAATTAAAACAAATCAATGGGTACAGGTAATTTCAATTCCATGAGCAAATTAACCTGCATGCACGCTAAATTGGGATGATGAAATTTACTAATGAATTTACATTAATTAATTTAGCTGACATAGTCTTTAATAACTAATGAAATTTAAATAATTAGTAAAACATTATTGGTACATGAAATGATAATATAACTGTATATTATAATATTTTTTATGCATAATAAAGATATGATACACATACAATACATTATATAATAATTTATATAACATCATATTTTATGTATATCTCTTTTCATTTTTATTATTTATTATAATTTAAATTTATTTATTTTTCTTTTATCTCTTTATCTCACTTAGTTGTATATTTTGTTTAAAATTTATTGTACTAATCATTTCTTATTATTTTATCACTTTCTATCCAATTTTTTAGTGATCTCATTAATTATGCAATTCCCATTATTATTTAGATAGTATAAAATTCTTTCGATTTTTTCTTTCTTTCTTGCAATTAATTCTTTTTAAATCCAGAAAGAAAAACTTGGGATCAGAAAACCCAGGTACCTTGTTCCCTTTGCAATGTGAAATTGTGAATAGAATATAACTAAAAAATGGATATGCAGCTGTATATAAGTTAAACACAGCATCTCAAGTGGATCTTTCCGCAGGCCTATAACCACAAGGATCTCAGCTAAGATTCACCCTCTTATCTGCTGCACAGCCTGCACTAGACGACTCTAATATACACAGCTATATACTTTGCCTCAGTAGCTGTTCTTTTTAACAAGTAGTATAGTATAAGTCGATCAATGTTTTTTTCTTTCTGAATTTTTTTACTGATCAAATCATCACACTCTTAAAAACTAATTTCCATAATTGTCTAGATCTAATTGGAATTCTATTCTTATATTTTTTCTGTTAAATTTTTCATTTATAAAAAATAAAAAATATTCCTTTTTAATATTTTTTTAGTTACTCTTTTCACTTGGCATGGTATAACACGCATGAGAACGGGAGTTTCAACCAAAAGGGGAATTCATCAAACGAGAATATTTTTTGAATTAATTCCTAAATGCGACTAAGTTGTAGGGAATTTTACTACGATAGAAAATTGTAAAAAAATTTATGATTTCAAATTTTTATAATGAAATTGTAAAAAATTCAACAATTTTAGTTTTTTAATTATTTATATAAAGTTATAAAATTTTCACGACTTCAAAGTGGTGATTATTTTTTATTTTTAAATTAAATTTGAACGATTTTAATTATAATTAATGGTTAAGAATAAAAAATATAAATTGTTGGATTATAAAAGAATTAGTCTTTTTAATTATAATTATTATTTGAATAATTTTAAAATCGTATATTATAAGAAAATATATTAATTATAATTATTTTTATCTTTAAAAGAATAAAAAAATGAAATATAAATTTATAATTAAAATAATTTTATAGTTGTTTAAAATTAATTTTTTAAAAAATAATCACGTGAAAAATTTATGACTTTATATAAATAAATAAATTAAAATTGTTGGATTTCTTATGACTTTCAGTTATTTTCGGGATTAATTCAAAAATACTTTCATTTGATAAATTTTAAATGGAATTACCTCCTTTTCTTCTACTAGATAGGTGCTAGCTTGATGAATGCATATTTGATTTAATATATTTGAAAGAAAAATTTACTTAAATTTATGATTCAAAGAGCTTTCAAAAATCAAGCTATTATTTTTGTAAAAATAATTTGTTTCTAACATACATCAAACCTTATTAATACTACCATGCCTAGATTTAGAAAATTACTTTAACTGTAATTATAATAATACTAATACTAATACTACTACTAATAATAATTGAAAGACAATAGGATTTGTTAGAACCTAAAATAAAATAGAAAAGAATTTGAATTTGAAGATAATAACATACTTATAATAATAATTAATATAATTTGATATATATTAAAATACTAATCATTGATATAACATAAAACACAATTTAATTGATATTTAAATTTGAATATAACCACATACTCGCAATAACAAAAAAAAAAAAAACTGAAGAAAAATAAATCTCACTCTGATATTTGTATCATGTTATGTGTGAGTATCCATGTGTAACGAGAAGAGAAAGAATACAAAAAGTGAGTTAATTGTGGTAAAGAGAGAGAGAGATGAGACTCCCCAAATATAAGTAATCAAATGTATAATCTAATCTAATATACTTATATAAAAGCAGACAACCAGCAAAAAGACCGAATTAGATATTTTATATTGTTGACATTTGGTCAAAATAGGGTTAAAATGGTAATTTTATCCCTATTTTGGCTTTTTTTTTTCATTTTGCCTTTTATATATACACATTAGGTAAAGCTCATTGAGAAGTATATTTTGGAACTACTACATCACCTTTCTTTTTCTTTTTGCTTGAGCTAAGCTTTCACGAAATATAATTTGCTAATTGCACCATCTTTATAATAAGTGCACTCCAATATTTCCAAATTAATACAAAGCTCATTTTGAGAAGTATATTTTGGGCCTACTACATTACCTCTCTTTTTCTTTTTGCACGAGCTGCGCTATCAGGAAAATATAATTTTCTAATTGCACCACATTTGTAATAAATGCACCCCAATGTTTCCAAATTAATACTTGCTAATTGCACTCCATTTTTGATAAGTTTACTCTAGTATTTCCAAAATAAAACTTGCTAATTGCACCTCCTTTTCTATAAGTAAATTAATATTTCATTTAAAATCTTAAATACTCATTATATCATTTCTTTCATTCCTCTCACACGTTATCTCTTTAATGCTTAGGTAGTGGTATTACCTGTGTACGTAGTGTATCATACTAGCCAGTTACAAAAATACAAAATCTCAATATTATTTTAATTTTCCCTTCCGAAAAGACTTTAAACTACTAATGATATAGTAATTCATCTTTTATTTACTTGACAATTGTCTAGAAGCTTGCTAAGTGTAGTGATTTCCTTTTATTTTATGTTATGATTTCTACAATCTTCTACTTTGGGTCCTTCATATTTCTCAATATTGTTGGTTCTTATCTCAATTTACTTAGTCTAATTATTGACAGGTTTGCATAGACGTAACAAAAGATGGAGTCTTACGTAGATTAATTGTTTAAGGCTTGATTTCAACATAGGTATATCATAAGAAGAAAAAATTATTGTTGAACTTCACTTCTTTTTTTTCTCTTATTAATTTACTTGCCAATTGTCTAGAGTGCAGTGGTCTCCTTTCATTTTATGTTACGATTTCCACAATTTTCTCCTTTGAGTCCTTCATATTTTTCAATGTTGTTGATTCTCACCTCAATTGGCCGAACCTAATTATTGGCAGGTTTGCACAGGCCTGACAAAAGATGGAACCCTAAATAAATCAATTGCTTATGACCTGATTTCAATAGAGGTATATTATCATAAGAAGAAAAAATTATCACTGAACTTCCCTTCTTTCTTTCTCTTATTTTTGCTACACATCCATTTTGTCATAATAAACTATGCTAGATCTTGCAGTTTTTTAAATATCTTTTCAGTCTAGATGATATGTTGTCTTAACTATCTTTTTAAGTGTTATGTGTGTTCAAATATCTTCCTTCACATCTTCTCTCTCTTGTTCCTGTTGTTAACTGAAATTGATAACTTGCAGGCATGTCAATGGGGATGCCTTGGTTGTTTATATAAAAGTTATAAAAGCTTCAAATAACAAGCAGTATGATCTAACTCTATAAGTTGAAAATGATTTTGCATGTTATATATTATTTATATGATTTTATCTATTAATGAAAAAATTCAGGAAATACCCGTTTGGCTAAGGTCCATATCTATAAAGTGTGGCCTCGAGCATTTTCCATTCAAGCATGATAGATTTTTTTGTTACATTAAAATTTTCATCATTTTATTGTGTTTGCTCCTATAACCACCATCTCATGAAAGTGACAAATTTTGATCATGATAAATTATGATCTATAATTTGTGTAAATATGTTCCTAATTCTTATAATCTTATTGACATCTCAAACTTATAAGAAGATGCTTCACCTTTACACAAATATGTCTCTTTAAGGGATTTTTTGGTTCCCACTTTGAAAGAAGGTTTCAGGCCTATTGATGTTGATCCACAGTGTCTGGTACTTGGTAACAGCTATTTGGAAATCTCAAATATCTTTGTATCTATTTTAGATGATACATAATCTGTTTGACCATATTTATTTTCTGCATGTTAGTCTTGTGGACGGTACAATTTTAAGATTTGGGGAGTTGAAGGGAGCTGGAGCAATGATTGAACAAATTAAAGGGTTTTAATATTCAGTTTTTCCTCTTCTTGGTGCAAGCCCTTTTCTCCAACAACAGATGTGCAAGAGGAACATAGTTAATCAATAACAACTACTGAGAAGAGCAACAAGTCATGGTGGAGAGTTTCCTTGGCTTCAAAAGTTTTGAACCCAACATCATCACGGTAATGTGATGATATATTTCTATTTGTCTTATGCTAACAATGTCTTATGCTTACTAGATCTGATTGTAAACATTTGTATTTAAGAAGGATTTCATTAATGAAGAAAATCACACATTGATATATTTATATGATAATCCTCACAAATTAACACCTAAATTTTCATTATGCATCTACTATTGATTTTTTTTCATGATGCATATTAACACCTAAATATTTAGGTAGTATCTCAATTTCAAATTTGATCCATCACATTAATACTAGCAACTATATATACATATAATAACTCTTAAGAAAGATGTGAGACATCGGAGATTAACATATTGTACAGAGATCAAACTTTTATATTTCATAGTAACCAATTACCATATATTGGTTGGAATATATATTATGTTCTCTGTCATGTTGTATTCTTGTTTTCAATCTTTTTGAAATCGTTGTGACCCATCAGTTATATTTATAGACAATATTCTATTTCTATACTGGAATTTTGTAACATATTAACAAAATTGTTAAGGAGTATTATATTACAAATTGATCGTCATATGCCTACAATTATATTATACTATATCTATATACCTATTGTTATTAAATAATCTTTATTTATTACACATGCAAAAAGAATGCTAACAGATGCAGTCGACGACAAAAGGTACACACAAATAAGTGTTAGAATTTTCATTCGTGTGTTTTACTTATAATTATCATAATATTATATTACATACAACAAACATAATTTCTTATACATATTATAAATTCAACATTTTCTTCATTTCTAAAATATTTATATGTTTACTTATTATAAAAAATAGTTTTCCAATTTGAAGTGGAGCGACGTGCAGCAAATCGGTACATCCCATGCAGAAGAAGTTCCTTATCCATGCACGACACAAAACTAAAATATAACCAAGTATGTCTTCCCAGATACCCCTTGCCAACATCAAAAGACACAACCTAAATAGATATCGAATCTGGCGGTATACAATACTCACTACATAAAGAAGAATACAAAATCTATATCCCAACTTAAAAAATACGTTAACTACACAACAAAAATCAACCGCTACAGACTTATTTGAACCAAGCACAATATCATGGAGATGACAAGGATAAAGCTGAATTCAATTGCCATTGCATAATCGAGTATTGGAAATCTTTATGGTACTCCTTCATCCAAGACTACCAAACCGTAAATATGATTTTTTGCCATAGTATGCTCTATCGCAAAATTCTTTCCTTCAAAGAGCACTACATTTCTTTGTTGCCAAATAACTCAAAACAATTGCACTCCATCCTATTTGCCACTAGCTGGCTTGTAAGCCATGAGAACATTGCCAAAAATGATCCCAAGTTGTCCTTGGAAGAGTTGAGCTAATACCAAAAAGATTAAACCACTTTTTCCATATTAGATGAGTAGTGCTGCACTTGAATAGAAAATGCGCTTAATCCTCCACCATCTCAAGACAAAAAATACAAAATGGGTCTCCTCCATCAATAAGAACACCTCTTCTAACAAGATTAGATTTAGCGAGAATTGAACCCTATCATAAAAAACCCTCCAAAGAAGGAAGGCTACTTTATTTGGGATTTTGAGATGCCACAAACCTTTAAAAATGTCAATCTCGCTAGAACCAACTCTCAAATCATGCAAAGCCATATATGAGAACTTAACCGAATACATAGTAGATGAACCCTCCAACCAAAGCCAAAAATCCTCTACATGATTAGCAATATTTACATTTGTCAACACATTAAGAAAATCTTCCACCACACTCATCTCCCAAACAAATCACTTTCTTCTCCAACTAAATTCCCACCGCCACCCATTAGGACTCCAACTACCCATATTTCTCACTAGCTTCCCTTTTTGTTTCTAATTAAGAAAAAATCTTGAGAATTTAGTTTGAAAGCACTCACCTCCCACCCAACAATCTTCCCAAAATCTAGTATGTCTTTCATTTCTTATTTTCCATTCCAACATGTTGTCAAACCACCTATCACTACTTCCTCAACACATTAGTTTTAAACCCCTCCACCAAATGGACTAATGTGATTTCATCTCTCCCCCAGTCAACCCAACACACCCCTTGTAGAAACAAATAACACAAGAAGGGGATTGAATTGTGTATTTAGAAAATTTTAAGCTTTTCTTAAGATTGTAAAACACGTTTATCCTCTGATGAAGATAAAAAGATCAGACAACGAGAAAATATTTTTTTATAAACAAGATATGAGATCTAAAAATAAATTCAAAATCATTTGTTAGTTAAAAAGGAAAGCACACAAAAAATTTATACTAGTTAGTTTTAATCTCAAGACTACATCCAGTTCTCAACAACTACCAAGTTTCCACTAACTTATTAAAGTTACAAGTATTGTTCACTGTCACTTCTGGTTCTTACACTTGCAAGCTTTACCCCAAGCTTGACTTAAAACCACTATTCTTTGTCCGATCAAGCCACTGCTGGCTCTAAACAAATCAACAAGATTTGTTGGAAGATTGCTTACTAACTAAAGTATGATCGTCTAGCAGACAAATATAGTACTTAGCACTTTTACTCTTTTCTCTCAAGGTATACAAGATATTTTGAGAGCTTTGTATCTTTACAAGATTTTACAGAAAGCTTTACAAGAAAGAATGATTGGATTCTTGTTTCTTCAAAGTTTTGTATCTTGTTTCTTCAACGTTTCTTCTATATATAGCATTCATCTCCAAGTATATGTTGTCTCTCAACGGTTGGATTCTTCACTCTGTCTTCCTTTAATGTTTTGAGTCTATTTGAGTATTTAATGGTTGCATTAAATGTACATCTCTCTTCATACAAAGTTCATGCTGATGATATCACGTCTTGTACTTCAGCAGGAAAGTCACTTCTTTCATCATAGTAGGTCTGCAACAACAAAGTGCGCCTTTTGATAAGGTTCAGCGTCTTCCAGACTCTAGGCTTCTTTTATTCTTCATAGGACTTTGATAGATCCTAGGAGAATGTTTTTAACATAAAAGAATCTCAGACATAGAGTATTAAATGAAGGTCTTAAATGCATTATTTAAATGGTAATCAACCCGACTCACTTAACTCATGGGTTAGATAGGTTTAAGTTTGGTTGGCCCACCTAACCCACTTAACCAACTAAAAATATAATAATATTATTTAGTTTTTTTATTTACAATAATAATATTATTTACTTAAGGATTAAGATAACTACAATTTCATTTTGACATTTTGGAATTTGAATGATGGAATTTAGAATTAAATGTTCTACTTCTTTAGTAATTAGTAATTTCAGTTATGTATGTTTCCTTGACAATTTGATATTTTTTTAATTTTAAGACTTTAATGTTGTTGAACTATGACTAATGTTTGGATGATTGAATTTTATTTTAAGACTATGGTTTGTTAAGACTTTTGAATGATATTTATGTATTTGAGACATTTGAATGACTACTTTAATGATGATATTATATATAGATGCTTGAATGATTATTTTATTTTAGACATTTGTCATTTTTCCCATTAGTTGTATTTGTATAATTGTGTTTCAATCATTTGAATGTTTTTGATGAACAAATGTCATTTTTTTAAAAAAGAAGGCAATTTTTTTTAAATTTTTTATTACTTTACTTTTAACAATTTGGTGAGCCAACCCACCTAACCCATCAAGCCATGGTGGGCTGGGCTAGGTTGGTATTTTTGTGACTCACTTGAAGGTGAGCCAAATTGGCTCGACTTGTTTATTTGTTAACCCGTGGTGGACCAACCCATGAGGGTTGGGCTGACCTGATTTGACAGACCTAAATCCTAGTCACACCTAGTGGAACCTTAAAATAAAGATAAGTAGAAGAGAGGTAAGGAAGTAACTACCGAATTGATTAAGCACATCCTCCCAGCAAAAGATAGGCGTTTGTGCTTCCATGATGCAAGCCTCTTTTTGAACTTTGCTATGATTGGATCCCACATCTGCTTGTTTCTTGGATTATCCCCAATAGGGAACCCAAGTAAACAAATAGGAACGACAAAATTCTACAATTCAAATATGTGGCATATCTCTCCAACACCACCCTCTTCAACCACAAACCTCCAAACATACTCTTGTGGAAATCACAAAAAGTAAAAGAGAACTCACACTGTAAGATTTTATGGTATTTAAAATTATTATTATTATTATTATTGTTGTTGTTGTTGTTGTTTTTGTTGTTGTTGTTAAGTATTGTGACTAGTGCTCTGGTGTTAGGAATTAGTAGGAATAAGATGGTAAACTAGTAAAAAAAGTTATTTAGGCCCAACATAGGACTAAACGCACCCAAAGTATTAATCGTCCACCTGAGTCTTAAGAGAAAGGAAGGAAAAGATAAGGGTCATAGGTTTTAGCCGTCATGAGAAAGAGATGATAAAAACAAAAACAAAAAATGAAAGAGGAAGAGCAAAAAGAGCGCAAGATCATCGTCGCTACTACACCTTGCTTAAGAAAACACATCTTTAGAGGGAAGGGGAGTGGGTTCTCTCTTCCTTTTTGTGATTTCTTTTGATGAGTAATGGATTTGTTCTCAAACCTTTAGATTTTACTTTTAATTCTTGGAAGAGTTGTGAATACCCCAAAAATATTGAGTGTTTTCTATCATTGAAGGGATAATTATACGTTTAATTAGTTGAATTGTATGACATGGTTAATTGAATGAACTTCTGCACCCTTTTTATGTTTTCCCTTTTTTTAGTGACAAATAAGGGCTTTCTATGATTAGAACTATATAAGTGATGTTGGATTAATTATTTAGAAGTATTTAGATGTTCAAAATAAAGCAGGAACCACATCAGGGTGAACTTTAGAAACCTAGGAACTCATTTTAAGAGGTTGTGGATGTTTGGGGGCTGTTGGAGACCCTAAACTTGGGAAATCATGCAACTACACAATTTTCCAGTCCCAATGCCATGACCATGTAGCATTTTGGCATGGTCATGAAATTCCTCTTGGAACCCTAGCTTCTCTATTGAAGAGTGACACAAATGTGTAACTCACTAAGGACCTCAAAACATGTTTTTCGAGATCCTGATGTCCTGTGGTGCCTTTTGGATTGACCCTTGAGTGTCTCGACTTGGCATATCTAGCATTTCTATTAATTCAAAAGACATTTGTATCTTAAGACGAATCATAAACCTTAATTATTTTGATTAGATGCAAATAAATACAAAGGTTACAAGTTGCGTCTTATGCAATACTAGACTATGCTTCATGATCTTGTGTCTGAATTTTCAGAAGGAAGCAAGCTTAAGTCATGATCTGATACAAACATTAAAAAGATAACATTTAAGATTTCATTCAATACTCTATGTACAAGATTCATTTTGCATGAACATTGTTACAAGATATCTACTTGAACCTGTTGAATCTTATGACGAATAAATGAAGTTCAAGTTTTATGAGTTTCCAAACAACCTCAAAAGACGCTCTTTGTTGTGACAGACCTGCTCTAACTTTGGTTAGCTAAGAACTTAGTCATTTCTCTCAAGATATTCTAAGTCTTTTGAGAGCTATGAACTTTACAAGAAAATATACATGTGAATTGGTAGGACAAATCTTTTGATTTGTATTAAAGCCATCATGCATCATATATTCAAGAAAATATACATGTCGACTCCACAGATATGACACATATATTTATAGGCATCATGAATTCAAATATGCATTTATCCTACCATTAGGTTAAGAACTAGTCAGTGAGCAAACTTGTAACACCCCGTGTGCACCCAGTGTGTTAACATTACTATAATATCAGAATAGCATAAAATAAAATAGTAAAGCTAATAACACTGCGAAAGCATGCATAGATTGCATTTCTTGATACATTATGTATGGTGTAATACATAAATATAAATCAAACTCATAATCAAGTACGACTAGCCCTTATTGATCCAGATAAAAAGAAATTTAAATAAGGCAGATATCAACCATATCTAATAAGATATGACAAGAGATAGAAACTACCTTGCTCAGCATGGCACACGCCATATGGAGCCCCAAAGCACTCGACCCTACTGGCCTTCTCATCAAGGAATCTATCCCAGCTACTAGGATCCATACCTGCAACATAACCCTACATGGGGTGAGATATCAATCTCAGTAAGCCAGGGTTCTTGGAGGTCTTTCCTCCCTCTGGTTCACTATCAACCCTCAACCATCATAATTGGGTTTATCCAGAACATTTCTTATTTCTCTTGTCACCTCTCTCTCATATTACGTATTATGCATGCCTAACGAGGCCTATACACTCAACATTTATACTGAGAGGTCATATGTCTAGTCATAGACTCTCAGATCATAATCCTTATTTCATATCATAACTACTAAAATAAAGTCTACTCCGAGAATAGACTTTCTGTAATCTAATCCAAAGTCTGGGGATAATCATCTGACAAGCATAAATCCCCTGGAACCCACTGTTCTCCATCTCATATCTAAGGATTTCATCCTACAGTCAGCCTTCACGGCTTACAAGCTGCAAGCACATAGCAGCCTAAGACAAATACAGACATTCAACACACATTGCCTGAGGAATCTCTCAACTCAGGACTTCCACACTGAGAACCTGAATAGGATCATCCGCCAATGCAGGTACATCTACTCAGGACTCGCTCTATCTATGCCTGAATAGGATCATCCACCTACTCGTGGGTACATCTACTCAGGACTTGCCGCCCAATACCTGAATAGGATCATCCACCTACTCGTGGGTACATCTAATCAGGATTTACATGGACGCCTATGGATTATCCCAAGGAAGATCATCCACCTACGCGTGGGTACATTTCCAAGGGGTCCATAGTCCACTATTCTCTGGCCAGAGAATGCACATCTAACCACATAATCCATACTAAACATGACACTATTATAGTGCCTATCTAACATTATCGAAAATCATGCCAAATGACATTTCTCATAATACATATCACAACACCATCACGGTGTTTCACTATCACAATCATCATCAAATAATATCAAAGTGCCTAGCATGCCATACAGACTATCATCAGGCATAGAACACTAACACAATGTTCATCTCACTACTAAACCATCAGGGTATATCTCTAATACCCAATACAATCCAATCCTCTATCCTAGTGTTTGGCTGCACTAGTTATCATATACATATATATATATATATATATATATGTCTTATACATCTATAAGACCAGCTAATATCATACCTAACACCATCACGGTGATAGGATTATCAATAACCATTCCACATTAATATCACAATCAAAACACTAACCTAGTGTTTATATTCATCTCATTCAATATAATTAAATAGATAGTGACCCCCAAGCAGGGAAATCACTCCAAGAAACTCTGAACTTACCTGGTTAGACCGTGCTTTATCACCAATCCTCAGATGGTGTCCACCCTGTTGCCATCCTCATGTCTTGTCCTCTGGCAAAATCATACAGCACAGTCACATCAGAAACACTATACCAGGTATCTAACAACAATACTCAACCGTTGAAATGAAAGGAAACATAATTCCTTTCCACCATCTCTCAACAACTAACTTATGGTTATTGGCCTAATCACTGCATAGGCTCCCTTACAGATCCTTAACAGGATCATTTTCCGCTTGACCATGGCCCTAGAGTCTTGGTAAGACTCTGTATCAGTCAATCCAATGGTCTATATGTGCCTAACTCACCAGTTATTCATCATGGCCAAATCCAACATATCGATGCATATTCACCGTTTATTTGGCCTCATGAGCATTTCTTATAAAGGCACTTGGGTTCTTTTCTATCTCAGAACCCCTCATCCACTCACTCTTCTTCCTACTCATACCAATCTCAGGTTTAAGCCAACTTTATCAGAAATTCAGTTTCTATATCTCATATTCCTCAGAACACTCTCCTGATCATACTTTTCTAAAGAGCCTGAGCCTAATTCCAGTCCTATCACAAAATGGTTACTATTCACCCCATTACCCATATCACAAATAACCAGAGAAAACTTGAGCTTCTTACCTCAAGTCTGTTGAAGAAGGTCGGATAATCCTTTCTCCCAGCTCTAGTATCCAAGAAGTGCCTTCTTCTCCGCTCAACTTAGCTCTCTCTGGAGAATCTCAGAAATTGGGGTTTCTCTCACTCTTTAGGCTGGAATTTAGCTCATGTAAGGTCCTAATCATGTTTAATGGTAATTGGAAGGTGTTTAGGTGAGGTATAATGAAGGTATGAAGCTCCCAAGCTCATCCATGGCTGCCTGGGTCAGAGGAAG
>PYAF01004092.1:70606-80873 GCA_007407185.1 Glycine tomentella | reverse complement strand
TAGTTTTAGTTCTTAAATAATATTTAGGTTATATATACCGCTAAGATTGAACATAAATAATATTTAGTTTAGAAATTTAAAACATTAACTTAGAGGACATGTATAGTTAGTTTATTTTACTACCTTTTATGTTTTAATTTTTTCTAATTTGTTATTTTGTAATTTAAATTTTGAATATATGAATTATTTAGGTAGTTTTATTTTTTAAATAATATATTGTTCTGAAATTTAAAACATCCTGTAAGAGGATATGTAGGGTTATTTTTTATTTACTACTTTTTTTGTTTTATTATTCTGTAATTAGTATTTTGTATTTTAAAATTTGTATATATTAAATATTTAGATAATTTAAATTTTTAAATAATATTTAGGTTACATATTTAAAACATTAGGTTAGAGGATATGTAGGGTTAATTTTTTTTACTACTTTTTATGCTTTAATTTTTTGGCGGCTATGGAGGGGGCAGATGAGGACAACGATGAGCACCGTCATGATGACCCTGACATCATTAGGCAAAATCCGGTTAGGGGAGCGCGGTTTCGATGCAATCTGTCACTGTATGAGCATAACATGAGGCGTTGTCGAGGATACCATGCAGACCCCGGAGAGGATGAATGATTATTTTTAATTTGTAAAATGATAACTATGATGCAGTTTTAAATTATTTTTATTTGATGTGATATGCAGGACAATGGACTATAATTGAATGCGTATTTTATGTTTTTTAAATTAATGAAAGCGTAGTACAATACTATAACCACGTAGTACATCACTGATGTTGACTACGTGTAGGGCAGTTACGCCTATTGTGACCGACAACCTTACAATAACCACATCTTGTTCGAGTTGTCAATCCTTCACGTGAATCCATCTCGTTGCATATGCGTGTACTCTTTGGCCTTCCTTTTTTATGTCTCAGCGAAACATCTGGTATAACGATGGGCGGTGCAACTGGTGGTATGAAATCCTCATTTCCAATTGGGAACCACTGCGAAGAATACACTTGACATTGATACACCGTACTATACACAGGGTCCACATATTGTCTGGGATCGTGGTGTGTGGATCGACATGCTGCAATAACATGACTACACGGGAACCTGAAGGCAATGAACTCACCACATTGACAGTATCTTTCACCTAATGACACCGTCCATTTCTTACCGCCACTATGAGTCCATATGTTGTACGTCTCTTGAACCTCAAACCTTGTCTTAAATGTGTCATAACAAGTGACATAGTGTGTTGCGGATTTATCAACCATCGCCATATATTTTTGCCATCCTAATTTTGACAAATGGTTACCTCTCGCCATCTCCTGACGGGCCTCTTCACCATGTGCGACAAAGTATGCCACTAGTCAAGTCTAGGTGAATCGCACAAGGGACGTAATAGGTAGGCTTCTGGCTCCTTTAAGTACCTTGTTAAAACACTCTGAAAGATTGGTTGTCATGTGACCAAACCTTCTTCCCAGTTCGTCGTAAGCTGTACTCCACTTTTCCTTTGGGATATTATCAATCCAGGCGGCTACTTGCGGGCTTGATCCTCTAAATGTTTCCAATCAGGCATCAAAATCTAATTGCGACGTTGTATAAGCTGCAAATAAAAACACGAGTTCAAAATAAGGACATAAGACAAGTGGAGTAAGTGGATGCAATAACATTCTCTTCTAATGTGCGCACATACCTAATTTCTTCAATTGCTTCTTCAACATGATATTGTTGAACTCGTGATTAAAATTACTCGCCAGATGGCGAACGCAGAAAACATGGTATGCCCTGGGTGGTTTCCATCCTAGTTCATCATTGTTCACCGCGGCGAGTATGCCCGCATGCCGATCTGAAATAAGACAAATTCCGTCTTTCTGCGTAACGTGTATCCGAATTAATGCCAAAAACCATGACCAGTTATGGATATTCTCCCCGTTAACAATTGCAAATGCAAGTGGAAGGACATAATTGTTGCCGTCAACTGTGGTTGCAATCAGCAACGTTCCCCGATATTTCCCATATAAATGGGTTCCGTCGATGCTTATAACTGGTTTGCAATAATTGAACGCATCACAACATTGTTTAAATGTCCAAAACACCCTCTTGAACACCTTGGCACTTCCATCGAGTAGTCCATCAATAAAATGGTCATTCAAATCCAGCTTGTAGGCAGAATCGGGAGAACAAATCAACATGTAACTCAACCACCTTGGCAAGAAGGCATACGACTCATCCCAATCCCCGAAAACCTTGACAATGGCATTTTGCTTTGCCTTCCATGCCTTTTTGTATGATATATGAAATCCGACAACTGTTGCTATCCTTTCTTGAATTAACCCAATTTTGACACTGGGGTCCTCCCTTATCATTTATGCATTTCGTCAAACAATACTACATTAATACAATTTAAGCAAAATTTTAAGCTCAATTAAATATATTTTACGCACCTAGGATCAACGAACATATCAAATTTGAGTCAAGCTGTTTGTGATCTTGAGAAAGATTCTGACCGACACATGTGTGTTGGTTGTTCCATATCCCTACAACCCATTCAGTGCCACCCTTTTTTTCGTATGCCCTCATCCTCCATGGACAACCGTCATAATGATTTTCACAAACCATTATAAGCCTTTTCGTATCACTTTTTTTTTACTACGGTTGTGCGATGCTCGGCCATACAATAATGCTTTATTGCCAATTGAACATCA
The DNA here is from genome assembly GCA_007407185.1 of Glycine tomentella. NCBI lineage: Eukaryota > Viridiplantae > Streptophyta > Magnoliopsida > Fabales > Fabaceae > Glycine > Glycine tomentella. The sequence goes on along the minus strand of PYAF01004092.1, from coordinate 78,174 downwards.
TGCTTGCTCTGAAATACCTGGTCCTTATATAGCTGTTGACCCATCTGCCAATTAGGCATTCGCACTCCTTGCATGTCATCAGACTCTTGATCTGGGTATGCCCAATTAATATTCGTGTAATGGCCTATGTCAGACCAAAATGGAATGTTGCCCTCTCCTACATAATGACACATGCAAGTGATTAAAGTGGAGCAACATGCAGGCACACATTTTATTGAAAATGGTAACTAATCAAATGAATAAATCATTCAAATCATATAATGTTTTTCAAAATTATCCATTAAAGATAATTTATGTATTTGCATAGTCACGACAACCTAGCTAGTTGGGGCTGACTCATCACTATAAGGGAAGTTAAGTAACAAATTTGACATTCAAGTGATTAAACCTCCAATAAAAAATACACAACTAACTAACAAAACAATGTGCATGCATACCTGGAACCGGAGGCGGGTCTTGCATTCCAACAGTGCCCGGAGAAGGAATTGGAAAAGCACGATCGAAATCGTCGTTTACGTCCGTATCCGATGAGTCACTGTCTGGAACAATACCTTCATCCACGTCGTCCTCAGAACTGTCCATAGGCCAAGCTGGGTCGTAGGCCGGAACCATTTCATTTTCCAACGGTATATCCCTATCTTCATAACCCATTTGTTGGGTTGGTTGCGAAACTGGTGGTACTGATGGGGATACATCTCTGTCTTCGGGACTAACTAGCGGCTCTCTATTAATGTCAATGGAGCAAATGGGTTCGACATAATGTTGACTACTTGATTGTGCACCACAATTTAATCAGATTATTTCAAGTAATCGATTAAAACAGTATGAAAAACATTTTTCCAAAAACCTTTTAATCAGATTCAAACCTTAACCAAAAAGATAAAACCTTTGATGATTTAATGAAAACCATTTAAGCTTAATAATGAATGAATGAATGCAATGCAAGGATCAATCAGATTTCCTTTCTCTTACACTTGAATCAATTACAAAACTTCAAGGCACTTCAAGCATGTTGAAAGCTCAAAACCATTTCTTGAATCAAAGTCTTCCACTCTTCATGATGCTCCCCCTATATCCAACAGTCAATCCTTTCAAGTGCATAACAATACTGGAGATGCACAACCCTACAAGCATTCAGGAAGTCCAAAAGTTGAATGGTAGGCTCGCATCTCTGTCCAGATTACTCTTGAAGCTCACTGAAAAAGCGAAACCTCTTTACAAGCTGTTAAGAAAAACCAAGCCCTTCCTATGGGACGAAGCCTTCTAGCAAGCTTTCTTGGCCTTCAAGAAAATTATTGTCATGTTGCCTATCCTGAGTCTACCTAGACCAGAAGTGCTACTGCTTTCTGTAGCTAAGGAAGTTGTCAGCTCAGCCCTCGTTCAAGAGGAAGGAAAATATCAGCTTCCCATATACTTCACCAGTCGCATCCTCCCTGATGCTGAGAAGCGATGTCAAATGATAGAGAATATAGCACTGGCACTTGTCACCTAAGCTCGATGCCTCCAGCCATATTTTCAAAGTCACCAAGTGATAGTTAAAACAAACTACGCCATCAAACAAGTGCTACGAAAGCCTGAATTGGTAGGAAGGATGGTGGCATGGTATATTTCCTAGCAGAATTTGCTGGAAAGGAACAAACCACCCTAGATTGGTGGAACCTCTACGTGGACGGAGCGTCCAACGTGAAAGAAAGTGGAGCATGTATCAATCCTTGAAGGGCCTGGCAATGTCACTCTAGAGCAAGCTCTCAATCTCAACTTCAAAGCCTCAAATAACCAAGCTAAATATGAGGCACTCATAGTAGGCCTCAAGCTTGCAAAAGTAGTCAGAGCTAAAAAACTGAGATGTTACACTGACTCACAGCTTGTCCAAGGATAGGTCGCCAACAAATATCAGACTAAGGAGACCATACTCCTCTAGTACTATCACACTGAAAAAATGCTCATTGACAACTTTGTATGTTTTGAAATGTACCACATACCTAGGGAAAGCAACAGTAGAGAAGACTTGCTCTCCAAGCTAGCCAACACCAAAAAGACCGGGCATCTCAAGACTATCATCCAAGAAATGCTCCAAACACCTACCATTGAAACCCAAGAAGTCATGGTAGGAGAAGAGGAGGAACCAAACTGAATAACCCCCTTACAAGAATTTCCTGATTCAGGGGGCACTATCATCAGATGAGATTAAAGCCTGACACCTGAAAAAGAATGGTAGCTACTACGTCATCCTTGATGGCGAGTTGTTCAAAAGAGAGTTAACAAGTACCCCTACTCAAGTGCCTGGAAAGCCAACAGGCAGTATATGTCATGCATGAACTCCGTGAAGGGATCTGCAGCCTTCACATAGGGGGACACCCCCTTGCAACAAAGGTGGTGCTTGCAGGGTACTATTGGCCGATACTCAAGGCCGACACGTCGTTGGTCGATTTTCCAAAGGCTCACAAAACCCAAGGTCCGCCCTTGGTGAGTCTCAGTCTCCAAAGGTTTACAAAACCCAAGGTGCTCTTGGTGAACCTTGCCAAAACCCAGGATGGACACACGTCGATAGTCGATTCTCCAAAGGCTTATAAAACCGAAGGTTCGCCCTTCATGAGTCTCAGTCTCCTAAGATTTGCTAAACCCAAGGTCCGCCCTTCGTGAACCTAGCCAAAACCTAGGACAGACACACGTCGCTGGTGGATTCTCCAAAGGCTCATAAAACCCAAGGTCTGCCCTTGGTGAGTCTTGGTCTCCAAAGGTTCGCAAAATCCAAGGTCTACCTTTGGTGAACCTCGCCAAAACTCAGGACAAACACACGTCCCTGGTCAATTCTACAAAGGCTTATAAAACCCAAGGTCCGCCCTTGGTAAGTCTTGGTCTCCAAGGTTCACAAAATCCAAGGTTTGCCCTTGGTGAACATCACCAAAACCGAGGAGGAACGAGTTCCTGGTCAATCTCCAAAGGTTCAACAAACCCAAGGTTCTCCCTTGGTGAACCTCGACAATACCTAGGACGAACATGTCCCTGGTCTAAGGCTCGACAAACCCAAGGTCCACCCTTGACAAACTTTTATACTCCTAAAATCTATCATTGCAGGAATACAAGAAACCCAAGGTCAACCCTTGCTGCACGAAACCCAAGAAACGTGTGTATGTCTACCACAAGCATGGCCAACGGGTCAGTCATTTATCCTCGAATAAGAAGCAAAACGAGACACCACCAAAAAGGTAAGCAAGACCTTCAATCAGGTGGATTTCAGACTACCTCCTCATAAGCATCAGGGGAGAAGCTCCACAAAGAGGGGAGAAGCATCATCATATGAATGACAAGACCTTTAATCAGGTAGAAATCAAACCTAAGTTGATTTTGTGTCATCTAAAGCTCTCTATTTTCGTCGAGGTCTTGCTTCCTATGTCGCAAGGACATTATCCACGTCAAAGTGGCCTACCCTTACTATCATAGAGCATCACATAAATAAACGACAACAACATACAAGATAAAGAACAAGCAGAGAAAGATTTCATCAATAAATGGAAGCATTTGTATTGAAATAGAACAATTGTTAGAGATACAAAGCCTTCATGACCTAAATTCAACAAAACAAAAATACAAGGACAGCCTAAACATTGGCCCCATCACCCTGCTCTTCGTTGGCCCCCTCTTCCGCAATAGCAACTATTTCTTCTTCGTCAAGCAGAACATTGTCCTTCACATCCTTGAACAGGTAAAAAAGACCCAAGTTAAGGTCCTTGGTGAAGAATCGGCCTACCTGACGACCTTATGAAAGCCCTTCTCATGCTGCTCCACAACCTCCTTCTTATAGAGGAGCAACTCCTCTTCAAGCTCCCTGCGAGCCTCACTTTCCTCCGTGACCTTAAGCTCGGACTCCCCCATTTGGGACTCTGACTCCTTCAAGCGAGCCTCGAGGTCAACAACCACCTTAGACAAACGGTCCTTCTCTGCAGTTGCACTCTCAGCCTTGCCAGCCAAGTCCTTCTTCTCCGTTAGCAATCCCTTGCAACGATCAGCCATCTTGTCCCTATCTAGCGTAGTACACAAAAGTTTGGCCAAGACACCACCCACCTTGGTAGACAATGTTGGATATAGGGGCAGCAACATGAAGAATGAAGCCTATGTCTTAGAAGATTGTTTTGAAGTTTTCACATGCCTTGAAGATTGTAATTCAAATGAAGTGTAGGAGAAGGCAACCTTTTGGTCCTTTCATTGTATTCACATACTCATTAACATGCTTAAATAATTTTCATTAAAACATCAAAGCTACTCACTATTTGAAAAAGGATTTAATTGAGTAATGTTTTTGGAAAAATATAATTTTATTGTTTTAATCGATTACATAGCATATTAATTTATTATTCAGTTCATGTTTAAAATTGGAAAAGCTTCTATGAACATGTTAATCGACTACACATCGAATTAATCGATTATTTGGCTCGTATTTGAAACTAGAAAGCTTTGGTGAAATGTTTTAATCGATTACACATTTCTTGTAATCGATTACATAGTGTTAAATGTATTTTGTGCCTTGCTGTGATAATCGATTACCATCATTCATAATCGATTACATAGGCCATTTGTAAAAGCCTGTTTTGCTACTTTAATCGATTACTGAAATTCGTAATCAATTACACAGACTATTTTCTGAAATATCACTTTTCTGATTTAATCGATTACAGCTCGGTTTAATCGATTATTTTGTTCGTTGTTGAAACCCATAATGTGCCTTGAACACTTTAATCGATTAAGTGACAATTTAATCGATTACATATGCATTTTAATCGATTATTTGGCACGTGTAATCGATTACAGGTTGTTACAAAATTCTGTTATAAATAGAAGGAAGGCTTGGCTTGTTTTTTAACTTGAACATTTCATATTTTTTGAGCATACACAAGCCTTCTAAGAGTTTGAAAGTGATTTTCTGGGTTTACTAACTTCTTGTCCCATTCTTTAATCATCATGAGCTTTGAATGATTTTTGGGCAAGAAACTTCAAGAGTTTAAATGGAGAACATGTTCTGAAATTCTGCTTTCTACTATTCAACCTTGGTTGGTAATTCATATGCATTCACATTCATTGGATCATCAGGTTGTTTCTCTCCATAATCTTTGATTGTAATTTCGTTTTGGAATTTCTGTTATTTGATGCTATTGTAAGTGGGTTCTTGAAGCTTTGGCTAGAGAAGTGTTCTCTAAGAAAGAACAGAGTAGTGTTCTCTGGTTCTTGCTCTTTAGAAGTCTAATAGGGTTTTAAGTTTCTATTCTTTATCTAGTGTTGATAAAGAGAGATTGTTGTAAAGCTTGTAAGAAAAGAAATTTATAATAGTGGAACTCTAATCTAGTGTTGATTAGAAGAAAGTGGATGTAACTTCTGTTGTGAAGTAAACCGGTAAAAATTGCTTGTGTTGATTTTCTTTATTTCTATTTCTGCAAGTCATCTTGTTCATTTGTTCTTGGTTTCATTATCATTACCCAACAAGTTCTGTTTTAAGCTATTGGTTTTTTGAGCTGAGTAATTTGATTGAGTAAAAGCATTCTTGGTTTTAAAAGTGATTAAGATCCTTAACTTTGATTTGATAAATAAATTTTAAAAGACCAAGTTTAAACCAATTCACCCCCTCTTGGTTATTGTGGGTATTCCTATTGTTTTCAGACAACTGGTGGTTGGACCTAACCTCCTTAACAAAGGCGACAGTGGCATTGGTCACATTGGGACGCTCCACTCTCCAGATGATCCTAGCAGTGGCCCTCCACTTGGGAACCTCCACCTCCATGGATGACACCTTACTCAAAGCTTCCTGGTGGTGCTGTCTGTTCTCCTCCAAAATCGCCAAGCTTCTTTGAAGGAAAACCTTGGTAGAGTCGTTGGCACCCCGAACCCCGACTGACCAAATCAAATTCTTGTCAAAGGGATATATGAAGTCAGTCGGAGTTCTTCGCTCTGGCCCATACCCCATGCTCCACAACGAGTCTATATCGCGTGAGGTGTAGACATAATCAAAGGAGATGCTGGATGAGAAGAGGAAGAAGAAGGAAACATCGATGACAGTACAACAGAGGGAGGAACTGGCAGAGCTAAAGAAGAAGGAGGCGACACGTCAAGAGCACTAGTAACCGCCACATCAAAGCTCGACGAGGGCGAAATCGTGGTGGGTGAAGGAACCACAACAGGGCTAGTAGAAGAGACCAACACATTGGTCATAGTAGTAGGGAAACATAAACCCCATGAGCAGCAGAGGAGGGAGGAGTTGTAGAAGCAGGAGGAGTAACAAGAGCAGGGGCAACAGTGGTAGCTTGGACCGCTGATGGAGCCGAGGGCATACCCTGCGAAATAGCGGCAAGAGGTCTGAACCGGGAAGAAGCCCGACAGCCTGTCTCACTGCTCGAAGGCTGATGGAGGCCCTCGACTTTTTGCAGCCAGAGGTCCAAGCACTATCATCTCGCTTCCTCTTAGCCAAAATAGAGGAAGGGATGTTGGGGGAAGCTTTTTCACAATTTCAGCACCGATAGGGCTAACCCCAACAGTGGGTCAACCCTCACCTCCAGTAGGAGGGTTGACAGACAAAGGTGGCATAACCCCACCATCAGGTCCAGCGTGCTTCACCCAAGGGTCTCTAGGGAAAATCACCCATTATACCTGCAAAATTACAAAAACACAACAAGTGTTAATTCGGACTAGACACCCCAGACACAGAGGAAGACAGGGAAAAATAATTTACCGTTCGAGGCAACAAAATGGTTGTCCTTCGAGGGAAACGACAAAATGGCTCTCACATCCAGCAAAGCCGAAAACTATTCCAAGATCACCTTGTCCACCCTCTCCACCAAGGTCAACAGATCCTAGTAAAAAAACTTGAACATGGTGGGATCAAACTGCAGTAGAACGGGAAGCAGAGCTCCCTGTTTCTATTGAACATTAGTGGCAATCTGTCAGCCACAACGTCAGTGGCATGGACTCTGAAGCGACAAAAGACGTTCTGTCAAACTCAAACAACTTAGATATGTTGTTCAAGGAGACCCAACCGATCTTGCCCTTCAACTTCATTTGAAAGAAGTACATGAACACTGACACACTGGGTCAGTTGTTGAAGAAGGGGCACAAAATTTCTAAATCCTTCACCATGGCCCAACTATTGGGATGAAGTTGGGAGGGGGGCTACATTGAAATGCTCACTACTAAAAAAATAGGTTTTAACATCGCTAGCTTAACATCGGTTATTGGGAAAACCGATGTTAACAAAAACGCGGTGGCAAATTTGTAAATAAATGGACTTTGTTAACATCGGTTTTGTTAAAAACACCTCAAAACCGATGTTAAGTAGTTCATATTAACATCCGTTTTCAAGTTTTTAAGAAAACCGATGTTAACAAGTCTATGTTAACATCGGTTTTTAAATTTTTAAACAAAACCGATGTTAACGAGTCTATGTTAACATCGGTTTTTAAATTTTTAAACAAAACCGATGTTAACAAGTCCCTGTTAACATCGATTTTGTTAGAAAACTTAAAAACCGATGTTAACATAGAGACTTGTTAACATCGATTTTGTTAAAAAATTATAAAACAGAT
>PYAF01004092.1:27243-60931 GCA_007407185.1 Glycine tomentella | reverse complement strand
CTTTATTGTCTTCATTCCGTATTTTACCTTTATCCTTGCAACTTCTGTGCCTTCATTCTTCTTTGCGTCTGAATCACCTGTGTTCTTCGCTGTCGATTCTCCTTCCACCAATCTTTCTCTATTCCAGGTATTTCTCATTTACCTTTCCCTTCTTGTTCATTGCGGTTTCTTATTTTCCATCTTATTCTGTATAGTCCTGATATTGATAGCTTTTCGCAACCTCCATTATCTTCCTGTAGTTCGTCGTTAATCTTTTGCCACCTCCATTTGTTCCTAGCAGTCACCCAGTTTTTATATACTTTAGTACTTTTATCATGAAATACACACCTGAGGAAGAGGCTAGGATCCGTAGAACGGTTCCCTCTCGTTCTACATTCTGGTTTTTTGGGCTCCCTCTGTCTGATGAAGAAAAGAAAAAATCTTTGCTCAGGGTTCCCTCTACCCCTGGTAGTTCAAAAACCTCAACTCCCCAACCCCCTAACCCTTTTCAATTAGGGTCTTCTAGGTTAGGGTCATCATCGCGACAGAGGTCTGCCTTGCTTTCCTCAGTGTCTAGGGTACCCTCTCAAACTTCTGCTCCCACGAACATTGCCCCTAGAGATGGCCCTTGACTTGAATCACAACTTGAAGTTCGATATGAACCTTGTTCAAAATGTGTTGAGGAATTCATGTATCTAGCCAGCATAGATTTGGATAGACAGGCCGATGACCTGTTGGACCGGTGCCGACATAATCCCATTAGGGTTCCCAAACCTATCGATGTGCCGCCATCAATCTTAGATGTTAACGTGCCAGTGTCCGAGCCAGTTCGGGCTTTGTCAATTCTTAGTCCTTTGCCGGTTCGCCCTCCAGGTACTTTTACTAATTCACTGTTTCTTTTATTGTCATAGGTAATTATGGACTCTCGTGTCGAAAGTGTTAGGGATTCTTCAACCGGGTCTCGTCCTGCAACTGTTTCTCCTGCTCTATTGAATAGGTTTCCTTGGATCACTCACGAGGTGTTACAAAATACCTCGGTGTTAAACTCTGAAGACCTTGCCCAACTTTCTTTCGGTATCGCCGAAGATTTTCATGTTTGCCTACCTCGCTCGGACGAACCTGTTTGTTCCACCCAGGAGGGTAATGACCCTGATTTCTTTTTGTTTTATAGCGAGGTAGTTACTAGGGTAGGGATCCGACTTCCCCTTACTAACTTCCAAATGCGGGTGTTAGATCATCTGCATGTTGCCCCTACCCAAATCCATCCCAATGGTTGGGCCTTTATGCTTGCTTTCGAGATTCTTTGCCAGAAACTCAAAGTTTCCTGCACCTGCCCCTTGTTTTTTTTATTTTTTCTCAGTTCAAGCTAGCCGATCAGGCATAGAGCCTGCCGGTCGAAAGGGATGGATCTCTTTTCGTGGTCCGAACGACCGCGGTTCTGACCGTCAGCTTTTTTCTTTATTTGCTGATTCTTTTAAAAGTTTCAAAGACAAGTTTTTTAGAGTTGTTGCCATTCCCGACCAACGTCCTTTTTTCTCAAACTCTTCTGATTCTTCTCCGGATTCTTGGAGATTTCCTTTATATTGGTTATCTAGCCATTATGATTTCCCTCCTGCTTCCTATCGAACCGACGAGACTCGGTTGTCGGATTCCGAGGCCACTTCCGCAGCTCGGACTCCGAATTGGGGGGCTGGATTCAATGCAATTTGCCTGCTTGAAGAGTGCCACCTTGCTTGGGAGTCTGTCTTCATTAAACCGGAAAGCTTGCAAGGTGGCTACCAAGCTCAAGGCTTCCGAAGCCGAGACTCAGCGGCTTTGGCACGAGTTAGATTTGGCTTAGGCTAGCGTGGCAATCTCGGCTGGGGAGTTGGAGGCTTCCAAAGCCGATGCTAAGGAGGCACAGGAGTCGACGGCCAAACTGGTCACTGAGCTCGAGGTTTCCCAGGAATCGGAGGCTAAATTGGCTACCGAGCTCGATGCCTCTCGGGAGTCGGAGGCCAGGTTGGTTGCCGAACTTGATTCAACTCAGACTCAACTAGGGGCTTTCCGAGTAGAGGCCGAGTCCTCCCGCCCCACCATTGCTAAACTGAAGAAGAGTCTGGCCGTAGCTCGTGATAGGTCGGTTAAATGTCGTAAGCTTTGCGACGAACTCATCGCACTTAATGACAAAAAGAACAAGGAGGAGAAGGAGCTTCTGAGCGAGCTCGTTCTTGTTCGAACTCAAATGAAGAAGTCCATTGCCGCCTCATTTGATAATGCTGTGAGCCAACTCCGTTTCTTGAACCCTGGTGTTAACTTGAACACCGAGGGCATGCATTTCAGATCTTATGTCGGGGACGGCCAGCTGCTCGTGGTTTCCGAGAGTGAAGAGGAGGAGGAAGAGAGTTCGGACAGCACGCCGGAGAACATTGTACCCCCGGCCGATGGGGAAGACTGAAGGGCCGGGATGCCAGTTTTTCTTGTAATTATTGAACAATTTCTATTCTTCTTGCTTTTTCTTGATGTCGCACAGTTATCTTTAACCTTGACAATTTTTTGTTATTCGTGTTCTGCTTTATCTTCCATATTTTTGGCTTTAATAGTCGATTATCTACTTTTGGCCGGGACCATTAGTCGGTTTTTTTTTTAGATAGTTTGATTTTGGCTCCAACGGCCAAACGTCTATTAAGCCGAGATCGTTAATCGATCTTTAGACGTGGTTTTGGGGTTGTCCCAACTTATCTGTTTATTTTAGCCGAGACCATTGGTTGGGCGTTTTCTTTTATATTTTAGCTCCAATGGCTAATCGTTTATTTTAGCCGAGACCATTGGTCGGGCGTTCTGGGATCATGTTCCCAACTTAGCAGCTGTTTGCATTTGTAACTAATACAGATGTAATTCTTTCGGTCGAGCTGATGATTCATCTGATTTAAATGGTTACGTCGGCTTGATCAAGACCGAAATAAGACAAAACAACGACTAAGCATTAAAAATCTTGTGCACAATAAAAAGTTCCTTGAAATAAGGATTTTATTAATATTCTTTGAAGATTATAGATTTTCACGATCTCAATGACTGATTTATACGGGTTGTACATCCCCGAATCAATTAATGAGAAACACATGATACATCTATTAGTGTTTTCTTGCGACCCCGATGACGGGCTGGATAGCCAACTAAAGGGGAACACACGGTGAGGCAATAATTCATGATCCTTATGACGAGCTCATCGGCCAATTAAAAGGAAACACATGGCGTCCATGATTCCGATGACGGGCCAAGGGCCAACTAAAGGAAAACACATGGACTCTTCTGACCGTTTAGTGTCAGCTGTAATATTTCTTCAGTTTGTCTGCGTTCCACGTCTGCTTAACTTGTTTCCCTTCCATCGTTTCCAACGAATATGCTCCTTGCCCGATGTCTTGGATAACTCGATATGGTCCTTCCCAGTTTGCAGCTAACTTCCTTTCTCAGGCATTCTTGTTTCCGATGTCTACTCGACGGAGTACGAGGTCGCCTTCTTCGAAAGACCGTATTTTCACTTTTTTATTGAACCTCTGGGCTAGCTTATTTTTGCCACGTAGATTTCGACGATGCGCGGCGTTACGAACTTCTTTTATTAAATCTAAGTAGGCCGCTAATGCCTTATCGTTATCTTCTGCTTGAATCATATGCTGCCTCCTCCAAGATGACTGGCCGATCTCCACTGGTATCATGGCTGCGCAACCATATGTCATTCTGAACGGGGTTTCTCCTGTAGATGACTGGACCGTAGTTCTGTATGCCCATAGCACGTAATACAGTTGTTTGACCCAGTTTGAGTCGGCTTCATGCATTCATTTCTTCAATCCGTCGAGAATGACTTTGTTTGCCGCCTCGGCCTGACCGTTAGACTGCGGGTGCTCAACGGAAGCGAAGTGATGCTTGATCTGGAAGCCAGTCATCATTGCCCTGAATTTGCCATCGGTAAATTGTGTTCCATTGTCGGTAACAATTTCTGCTGGGATTCCAAATCTTGCTATTATGGTTCGTTCTAAGAATCTCTGCACACGGGCCGAGGTGATAGAGGAGAGAGGCTCAGCCTCAATCCACTTGGTAAAATAGTCGAATGCCACTATTAACCACCTCATTTGTCTTTCTGTAGCTTTAAATGGCTTCAAGAGGTCCATCCCCCACTTATAGAATGGCCATGGAGCTGTGATCGAGCCGAGCTCGGATGGGGGAGCCCATAATATCTTTGCATGCCTTTGGCAGCTGTCACATCTCTTGACGTGTTCTGCTGCATCCGCCTTCATGGTCGGCTAGAAGTATCCCGCGCGCAGAACTTTTAATACCAAAGCTCTCGCTCCCATGTGTTGGCCGTTGATCCCTTTGTGTATCTCGGTTAGTACGTACTCGGCCTGGTCCGAGCCTAGACACAATAATAATGGGTTATGGAGGCCCCGTCGGTATAACTCATCGTCGACAATCACATACATCGCCGCGTCTCTGATCAGCTTCTTGGTTTCCAATTCGTCGTCCAGAACCGTTCCTTGTTCTAAGTAATTGATGATGGGCCTCCTCCAATCCCCGTCGGTCAGAATGATCATGACGCATGCGGGCTGGGCGACTTTCTGTTGAATGATCGACCTATGATTGGCCGTTCCTTTCGTGCTAGCCAGTTTTGATAGTATGTCGGCTCGGGTATTTTCTTCTCTTGGGATGTGGACGACCACTACTTCGTCAAACTCCGTCATAATTTCTTTTACTTTAGCCAGGTATTTGGCCAGTAAAGGTCCCTTGGTTTGATACCTTCCCTCGATTTGTGCCGAGACGAGCTGCGAGTCGGTGAAGATGTTGACTTTTGATGCTCTCTGGTCCTTCACTTGCTTCAGTCCAGCAATCAACGCTTCATACTCTGCTCGATTATTGGAGGTCGGGAAGTTAAGCTACAACGACTGTTCAATGGATACACCTTCGGGGTTCTCGACGATTATCCTGGCTCCGCTTCCCTTAGCGTTAGACGATCCGTCTACTTATACTCTCCACATCCCATCTCCATTTTGGTTCGGCCACGAAGTCGGCCAGGGCTTGAGATTTGATAGCATGACGGGTCTCGTATTGAATGTCGAACTCGGATAATTGAATGGCCCAGTTCATCATCCTCCCAGCCAAGTCTGGCTTGTGCAGCACTTGTCGAATGGGCTGTAGTGACTCTGGAAATACGAACGGAGTCTCTTTGCTGTAGTGAGCAAAGCAAAGGCCACTTTTTCGAGTCTTTGATATCGTAGCTCCGAGTTCTTGAGAGCTCGGCTTACAAAATACACCAGCAATCGGGACTTGCCTTCTTCCTTGACTAGGGCTGCGCTGATGGCTTCCTCTCCAACCGACAAGTATAGAACGAGTACCTCGCCCGGCTCGGGATTTGACAATACCGGTGGTGAGGCTAGACATGCCTTGATCTTCTGGAAAGCTTCTTCACATGCTGAGTTCCATTCTATACTGGCCTCTTTTTTTAATAACTTGAAGAAAGGAAGGGCTTTTTCCGCGGACTTCGGAAGAAACCGGGTTAAGGCTGCCATCCTCCCTGTCAGCTGCTGGACCTCCTTTTAATTGGACGGAAATTTCATATCCAGAACAGCTTTGCATTTGTCCGGGTTTGCCTCTATCCCCCTGTGGGTTAACATGAAGCCTAGGAACTTCCCGGCTTTTACCCTGAATGCACATTTTAATGGATTGAGGCGTATGTCATGCTACCTCAGCTTCTGGAACGTTTCTTCCAAATCTTGGATATGATCCCCGGTTGTCGACGTCTTCGTGATCATGTCGTTGATGTAGACTTCGATATTACGCCCTATCTGATCTGAGAAAACCTTGTTCATCATCCGCTGGTACGTTGCCCCAGCGTTCTTTAGACCGAAAGGCATGACATCGTAACAGTAATTTGCTTCGATACCTCGGAACGCTGTTTTCTCCCGATCGTCCCGATGCATGGGTATCTGGTTGTACCCGGAATAAGCATCCATAAATGATAGCCATTGATATCCCATCGAATTATCCACCAGTTGATCGATATTCGGCATTGGGTATGAGTCTTTGGGACAGACTTTGTTTAGATCGGTGTAGTCGACGCAGACTCTCCATTTTCCATTGGATTTTTTCACCATTACAACATTAGAGAGCCAGGTCGTATACTGTATTTCCCTTGTGAAGCCGGCCTCTATCAATTCGTCGATATGTTTTGCCAAGGCCTCTCTCCTGTCCGGGCCTAGCTTCCTATTTTTCTACTCTACCGGCTTGGAGCCGGGGTATACCGCCAGTTTGTGGCAGCAGAAAGTGGGTTTGATTCCTGGTATTTGGGACGCCTTCCATGCAAAGACGTCTTGGTTTTCCTTCAGGCATCGGATTAATTTGTCCTTGGTTTCCATGTCGGCTTGTTTCCCTACCTTCGTGATCTACTCGGGGAAGGGTCCGATCTGAACGTCTTCAAGTTCGTCCATCGGCTCCGGTCTCCATTCCTCCACGTCTCGCAAATCCAGCTCCACTAAATTGACGGGTTTCCTTGGGCATGCATTGGTTGGAGATCCTGCAGGATCTCCTCGTCGGATCCAAGGTGGGGAGGATGGTCCGACCTCAGTCTCTCTGATCGTATTATAATAACATTGCCTCGACTCCTTCTGATCCCCGCAAATCGTGATGACTTTGCCGAGGTGTCCGATCATCTTCATTTTTTGATGTTTGGTGGACATGAAGATATTCCACTTATGGAGTGTTGGCCTTCCAAGGATGATATTGTACTGCGAAGGGAAATTGGCAACAGTGAATGTGACCCTTTCTGATTGAATCCTTCCTTTGTTCCCAACGTAAGTTGGAGGTCGATGACGCCCTTTAGGCTGGTGCCCTCGCCGTTGAAGCCGTACAACATAGTTTGACACGACCTTAAATCTTCCATTCTCAAATTCATCTTCTTGAACGCACTTAGGTTGATGATATCCGCCGAACTGCCGTTGTCGACGAATATTCTTTTTACTCGAAAGTTAGCTATGGTTCCAATTATGACGAGGCCATCTTCATGGCCGGGTACTACTCCCTTCAGGTCCTCGTCGGTAAAATAAATTAGCGGTGGCTCGACTTTTTTGCTATTTCCGCTGACGCTTTCTTTGAACCTAGGTCGGTCCCGTATCGACATGACTTCCTTGAGGTATTTCTTCCACTGGTTGGCTGTATCGCCTCCTCCTCCCATTCCACCCGAGATAACGTTGCATTCGAATTCGGGTTCTGGAAAGTCTTCGTCTTTTTTTCTCTTCTTATCGTCTCGCTGCTTATTCTCCTGTGGGGCCTTGCTTTTTCCGTGGTTCCCCTGAGTCCGGATGATATACTGCCGTAGTTTGCCCTCTCGTACAAACTTTTCTATGGCGTCTCGGAGTTCCCAGCATTGGTCGGTTGTGTGGCCAAGCTCATTGTGGAAGTCACAATACCGGGAGTAATTCAACCCTTCTCTCCTTGGTATAGGGGGAGGTCGGTCGACCTTCCTCATGTCGGTGAAGGCGACCTCCTTCCATATCTGACCACGTGGGGCGGCCAAAGGAGTATACTTGTCATACTTTGGCTCGTACCTCCCAGGTCTAAAGCGGGGGTCAGGCCCACCTCGTGGTGGTCGGCCAGCAAGCGCGTTTGCTGGTTGCCGACTAGTTAGCCCCATATTCTCCTGTCGTCGGTTCCTTGGCGAGGATGATTTTTTGTTTTCCCTGTGCGCCGAGTTAGCGATCTCCATTTGCTCCAACTCCAAATATTTTTTGGATTGCATTCTGAACTCGTTTGGGACTTCACCGGGTCCTTATATATCGATTTAGCAAGGCGGGACGTTCCATTGAGTCCGGCGGAGATGAGATGGACGTGTACTCTCTCCTCCAGGCCTTGCACTTGTAACGCGGCTTCCTTGAACCGATCCACATAACTATGTAATGTTTCCCCAGGCTGTTGTCGTATTTTCCCCAGGGCGAACTCTGACTTTGGCTGTTTCTTGCTCGTCGCAAAATTTAGCAGGAATTTCTGGCCAAAATCCTCGAAGTTTTTGATGGATCGGGGCGGCAAGGAGTGAAACCATGTTTGGGCCGCCCCTGTTAATGTGGTGGTGAAGATTCTCGAGATGATGGGTTCGTCAATACCTCGAACGCACATCTGCATATCAAACTCGTCGATGTGCACTTGCGGGTCCTGGCTCTCGTCATATTTGGACAAAAACGAGCCATCAAAGTCTTCTAAAAACTGAGCGTCCACTATTTGGTCAGTGAACGGGCTGTTGTTTTGATGACCTCGGCGATACTTTCTTCGGTATATACCATCACCCTGGGTGGGGCGACAAGTGATTTCTCCAATTGGTCTTTCTGGTATCATGGCCGGGGAGGGGTGAAGTGCCTCATGATGGGAACGAGAGACTCTCCCCTGCTCGGAATGGTCGATGGAGTCCCCGTAGCCGGTTTTGTCGGCACGGGCCGATGTCTCTGGTCTCCGCCTCCTGGGTGCTGCACGAGGTTGCTCGTTCTCCATATTATGTTCTACGTGGTTGACAGAATGCCGACGTTCTTCCTCTCTTTGCCTGTTATCGCGTTCTTCTAGCTGAGTGATCAACCGCTGAATGTCTTCCTGTCGCTGGAGTTCGTAATGCTTTTCCAGATTCTCCATTCGGGCCAACAAGGATTGGAGAGCACTTCGGATAAAAGACTGAGAATCCCCAGGCTCTCCTTCCCGTGTCGGGCTACCGGGCACATGTGTTACAGGTCCCGCAGGGGAGGAGACCGTGTGGGATAGTGCATCCTCCACTATCACATTCTCCTGGTTCGGGTTCCTGGGTGGTTCTTCTCGTCTAGCCATCTGATGCCTTCTGGTATTAGCCATTGTGAGTTGGTGGGATTCGAAATTTATCATCCCCACAGACGGCGCCACTATTCTGCTCAATGAGAACAATAAATGTTCAACACGTGGTATTGGGTGAATTTATATAGGATTAGGTTCTCTCTCTCTTAAGAAGCTTATGGGATTGAAGCAATTTAAGGAAGAAGAAGATCACAGCAGCAACAACACGATTTGGAGTGCAGTGTGTGCCGTGTGAATGAAAAGAGAGAGTCAGGATTGTGTGTGTACCTTTCACCATGGGATGTGTTGTATTTATAGGATTCTAACCTGGACTTTTGATAACAGATGATTGAAGCCCAATATCTTCTTTCATGATATGTGGAGATATTGATAACGAGAAGATATCAATTATATCTTCTATCTTCTGATGATTATCTTCTTGCCGTTGGTAACAGATTTGACAGAGATTTAAATATTTGAATTAATAGGACAAAAGATAATATATGTTTTATCTTTTATCCGTAACAAGTGGTATATACTGGGATTGGGAGCTGACAAATGAGATCAAACCAATCTGGGTGATAGTGTAAAAACAATTTCTAATTTTCTTTAAATCCTTGTGGGTTGCTAAGATAAGAATTTGATTTAATTATTCTTGTATATGTTTGTAATTAATAACTTTTCTAAATTATATATAAGTCTAGAAATAATCTTCTTGTAAATGCTTCTGTTGTTCACTTTGTACATGGACCAGGTTCTGATAATTAAACTGCCCCGGCCCGTGGAAAAAAAATCTTAGCATCGGCTTGGCCGATTCTAACAGAAAATAAACAAAAAATGTTTGCATATAGAGTCGTGTAACCCGATAAAAGGTAAATTAGAAAATAAAAATCACACACATTAAAGTCGGATAAGCCGACATTAAATGGAACAAAAAGTTTTATGTATTGAGATAGCGTCGGCTTTCTCACTTTTGACAGTGTCTGTATGATAAGCTGCCTCTAATAATCGTCCATCTGCTAAACCGACGCTAACTAAAATAGCTGCGAGGATTTTAGTGACCAGATTGGGTTCGATGCAAGACTGATTCTAGTCCCTAGTTAGCATCTGTTCCGATGTGGAATACCGGAAATGTCCGACGAGTGTCGCCGGAAGAGTTGCTATAGGATCGGACTCTCCCCTGTCGGTCTATAGTGATGAGACCAACGACTGAAGAGAAGATCACACCGACACGGAAGCAATTGGGGTGCTGTGTGTGCCGTGTGAAGGGAAAGAGAGAGTCAGAAAAATGTACCTTGAGGATGTCTGGAGGGTTGTATTTATATTGAATGATGGGCCTCGGGCCTCAGCTCATAAAGGATCTATTTACAGACGTAATAATAGGAAATAATGGCAGGATATGATTACTGGAATTAGAATTATTACATACCTGGTATAAAAGGATCTGATTACCAATCAGATATCCGAATTGATTGGGATAGATTCTTTCCTTTCCGTAACAGCATCAATTTTTATTAGTCAGACTCGGCTCTGGGACAACGTTAAACCGCTATTTTCTTGCAGTAAGAACAACACTAAGGATACCTATATATTCAATTAAATCTAAGTTTTATTCTTAAGTATATGTTGATTTATGAAAAATTGACTCTATAACGATTACTATTAAGTATATAAAACTAAAAGACATTATAGGGATGTTGAGATGACGCTAAGCTCCCTAATTTCTATTACATAAAGAATTTTCCCTATTGGGTTTGACTGAAATTAAAGATTATAGTGTGGTTGTGAGAAATCCGGTTTCGTTTACATTGTTAAGATTGGTTTCTGGAGTAAGTGCGCAAGGGACTACTGAATTGAAATGAATTATGGAGTGCGCAACTAGAGTGTTCTTGGGTCGGGTAAGAGGAAAAATGAAATTTAAATTGATTGATTTTAACTGGTTTGATTTGATTCTGATTTTATATTTTTTTTTCCTATCCCGAATCTAAACCGATATTGAATGAATTGATTCGGTTCAAATCATCATATATCCGATTAACAAAATTAAAAAAATATATAAATAACAATTTTATTCAAAATTAATATATAGTGGTGTGTGTTTGAAAATTCTCAATCTTATATCCGAATTAATTACATAAATTCTAATTGATTTGATTTGAATTGGACCCGAATTAAAAAAATTCAAATCAATTTAATTAATTTGATTTTGATAATCAGGTTCATTCGATTAATTCAAACTGATAAATACGCTAATGACTAAAATTTCAAACCACTAATGCTTGCCACTTAGTAATAAAGAGGAAATGGTTAATTACATTTGTGAACCAAGTCAAAGAATGTGGTTGGTAAACAATTAATTTATTTGTTAAGCAAGATTGTTTTATATTTTTTATTAACAAATATTAATTATTAATTTTAGTTTTTATTAATAAAAGAGATATATTCATATTTATGACTTCACTTTTTCTCATTTTCTCAACTATTAAACCAATCTTATAACTCATACAAAATTGTTGGAAATAATACAATCAATCAACTGCCCATGTGTATAATTCCAGTTACCTATTTTGATTAAACTTAAAACTTTATTAAGACTACCCAAATTTCCTCTACTATGTTTTTTTTTTCTTTCTGAATGACGATAACGAGGATGAAACTAAAATTTTCACGCATATATATACTCGAAACTTTCCACCACTACAGCGATTCTAGAGGGTTATTTCTCCTACTAATGAGTTTGAATAATTTCTATCTAATAATAAAATCGAGTTAGTGGCAACGACACTGATTGGTAATCTTACACTTGCAGAAATCAGTTCAATAACTTCGACTCTGGAGACATTTCTTTAAGTGAATATTTGTATGCAACTACTATCATTTTGTACTTGTGATACTAATAGTTAAATATGTCTGACAAGTGGTTAATAATGTATAGAAATGTCTTATGTGCTTGTTATACTAATGGATAAGTTTTTTTAAATACAAAACTTGAACATTTGACTTTTCTTTTAGGATTAATTAATTTTTTAGTGTTTCTAAGTTTGTATATTTTTAATTTTAGTCATTATAAGTTTTTTCTGTTTATTTTTAGTTTTTATAAGTTTGTATTTTCTCAATTTTAATTTCTATAAATACAATTTTATGAGATTAAAAATGAAAAAAAAACTTAAATGAATTAATTGAAAAGGCACAAATTACAGAAACAAAAAATGGAAAAAAAAATCTTACAAGAACCAAAACTAAAAAAAACAAAAATTTATAGACACTACAAATGAATGAAAAACTTACTCTAATCAAAATTAAGAAAAATATCAACTTAAATAAACTAAAAATATATGTAACTTTATTTCATATTATTTTAATCTCTTTATTTCTTTCATTACTGTATTAGTAGAGTCGTTGACTAGCCCCAAATTGAATATCATCAAGTTGGTTTGGATTGATTTATAAAATAGTTGAAAAACTTGAACAAAATAAAATCGATTAACAATTTTCAATTTGAGTTTAAATACTAGTATCTTCTATACCTGATATAACTTGGTCCGTGTCTACCTCTAATAAACATAGAATTAAAACATCACTATTAAAATATCATTTTATATATATAAAAAAATCGTTTCTAAAAACAAGTTAGTTTATAGATCAATTGTTAATTCAATGAAAATTAGCCTTTTGTATTAAAAAAAAGTGTTCTTCCTACTTATAGCACGCAAAATTGCAAATGTAAATATTACGGACCCAATATATGGTCTTATTCAAACGTCCCATTAAGGGTCCATTAGCTCAAAATCTCAACAATAATTGGAGAAATCCCAACAATGTGCAACAACATGCAAAACAATCGTTGAAGGAGATCCCAACAAACATATATCCTAATTCCAACAATCAGGGAGTATATCTTATCTAATCAAGAGGTTATATCTTATTTAATCATAAGATGACAACAATTAACCTAGAGGTAACACCTTTATAAATAAGAGGTATGTCACAGGTATATGGATTCTCTTTGAACTCTATTATATGCTGTGACTGTGCACACACATCACGCCTATTGGCTAAATGCCGCATCGGTATCAAAGTGCATGGTGATTTGCTTAGGCCTAGGTATTTCCTCCATAGATACCTAGGAGAGAGAGTTATTGATCCAAGATTAACCTACTAGCTATTTGGCTAGACATTCCTGTTCATAAAACAGAACAATTGGCGCTGTCTGTGAGAATAGTTAAATTTCAAATCTCATGTTCCTGATGGTAAACACGAGAAGCAACAATCAGACTGCACACCTACGCTCTGATGCAGGTGTAAGGAGGGATTTGCTGTCAAATCCTGTTTTGGACGAGGTGAATCCACTACCTCTTCCAGATCAGAACATGGCACCACCCCAACCAGTGGACTATGACGTTGTCCATATAAGTGAAGAGGTTTCAGACGCAGCCTCCACTCTTACTCCAGCGACATGGACAGTCCCACCCAATCAGGTAGATGCTCACCGCCTTAACCAAATTCAAATGGTTCAAGACCCCAACGAACGTCTCATGAGCAACATTCTCAATTCAATCCTAGCTTAGATGGACGAGATGGAAAAGGGATACGCCCTGCAAAGGCAGGAAGATATCAGAAACCTAGAACTACAGATTGGGGAGAGTAATGCTGCATTGAGGCGTGAAGAAGAGCAGCGTATTCGGCTTACAAAACAATGCTTCAGGAGCATGGAGAATCCGGCTCATAATGAGAATCGAGGACAGCAAAGTCGACATACAAACCAAAGAGGCAACACAAGTGTGGCTCGGGCTGATTTTGGAGGACCAATCAATTGGATGGAGATTGGGGTTCATCTCGAGTGAATGCTGGAGGTCCAGCCCAGTCTTGAGATGCAAAACCAGTCCAAAAATCGACATTGGAAACGGGACTCGTATACAAGCAGTAGCTCCACCCCAAACTGCTATCGCGGAAGCAAATCAGACAGCCCAAGTCCGAGTTTTGATCCCTGACGTTCAGGAACCTGCAGTGATGGTTCAAAACCTGATTGCGGAGGAAGACCGAGATGTAGCGGGCCCGACCAGAGAAGTTGCACCTCGCCCAAGAATGGACGGGGGAGTTTACAGGAGGAAATACAGTAGGGGGCAACATAACAACAGTCCCTTCACTGACGAAATTGTCAACGCTCCATACCTGGAAGACTTCGATGGAGCTTTCTTGCTAAAATATGATGGAAGCCAAGACCCACAAGTGCACATTGATGTGTTTGACATGTAGATGTGTGTAAGAGGAATTGATGAGCCCATTATTTCTCGGATTTTGGCTACAACTTTATCTGGGGTTGCGCAGACTTGGTTTCATACACTACCACCGCGGTCAATCCTCAATTTTGAAGATTTCAGGCAGAAGTTTCTGTTGAACTTTTTCACTAGTAAGAAACAACCCAAGTCCGAATTCACACTTGGAAAGATAAGACAACAACCTAGTGAGACGCTCCAAAGTTACCTGGACCGTTTCAAGGAAGCTGCCTTGCAGGTGTAAGGGTTGAAAGAAAAAGTGCATGTGCACCTTATCGCCGTCGGGTTGGATGCGTCATCCTGGCTGGCAAAGTTAATCTACAAAGATCCAGTGAAATCCCTGATGGAGTTTAGGGCTTGATCAAAAAAGTACCTAGAGCTAGAACAAATGGAGATTGCCAATGCGGTCGACAAAGATAAAGAAAGAAGAAGTCCACCTCCAAGGGGCAGGGAGCAGCAAGGGGGTCACAACCAAGGAAGAAACCTGGATACCAAGTTCAGGCCAGGAAAGTATGAGGACAAATATGCAAAGTGCACCCCGTTAAACGCATCCCACTCACAAATATGGCGAGAAGTAGCTTCAACTAAGATGAAAAAGGTAGATCGACCTCGTCCATTGAACAATAAGGCGGGGATAGATCAGTCCCGGTTTTGTGAATTCTATAACGGACCAGGGCATACCATTGACCAATGCTGGGATTTAAGGGATGCAATTGAAAAGTTTGTCAAAGATGGCAGACTAAGATAGTATGTGATAAAGACCCAGGGTCGCAAGAACAAGCATAAAGGCCGGGTCAGTACGAAGCAAGGCCAAATGAGAATGATATAGAAGAAAAAAGAAAAAATCAAAATGATGATGGAGATGAATTTCCAGAACCCGAGTTCAATTGTAATGTCATCTGTGGAGCTTTCGGAGGAGGAGGAGATACTGCCAGCCAGAGAAGGAAGTATCTGAAGGAGGTTCTTCCAGTGAGAGGAAAAAATCAACAAGACAGTGCCCCCTTTACTGTACTTCACGAAGGAGGATATGAGAGACGTAGTGCCGGATCATGAAGATGACTTGTTAATTACTGGAACGCTTGTTAATTGTCGGGTTAAGAGGATATTTGTAGATAATGGTAGCTGCACGAATATAATTTTGTGGAGTGCATTCAAGAAAATGAATCTTGACGAAGCTAACTTGAAGCCATGCAAGACAATGTTAATAGCGTTCAATGGGGAAAACACTAACCCCAAAGGTTACATGGAGCTCAGGATGACGCTAGGCACCAAGGAGGCATTTAAGTCAGAACGAGTCAAGTTTATTGTGGCCGACTTTCCCTCGCAATATAACGTTATATTAGGGAGGCCAACTATCCATAAGTGGGATATGCTGGTCTCTACTAAGCATCAGAAGATAAGATTCGTGGGGAACAAGAACAAAGTGGTTACAATTTGCGGGGACCATAAAGAATCTCGGCAGTGTTACTACAACGCGATCAAGGATAGCGAGGGCTATCCATCCTCACTACCCCAGATCCGTCGAGGAGACCAGAACGGAAGGAAGGTTTAGGAACGTAAACCAGGAAAACCAGTTAACATGGTGGAACTTGACATGAGAATAGATGTTGAGGAGATGAGACCAGAGCCGGTAGGAGAATTAGAAGACTTGAGAATAAGGGATCAGCTCTGGCAAATCACCAAGGTTGGTAAGGTGGTCAACCCGATCATAAAAGCCAAATTGGTGGAATGCCTGAAAAGAATCAAGATGTTTTCGCATGGAAGGCCTCGGAGATACCGGGGATAGACCCCAATTTCTGATGCCACAAGTTGTCAATGTACCTCGGATCAAAGCCCGTAGCGCAAAAGAAGCAGAAACTCGATCCAAAAAGAAAACAAGCACTAGAGGAACACATTAAAGAGCTGTTGGACACCTGGTTCATACGAGAAATCCAATACACTACGTGGTTGTCTAACGTGGTGATGGTTAAAAATCCCAGCGGCAAATGGAGGGTATGCACAAATTATACTGATTTGAATAAAGTGTGCCCTAAAGATTCCTACCCATTGCCCAACATTGATCAGCTAGTGGATAAATCGTCCGGGTTCCAACTATTGTCCTTTATGGATGCTTATTCCGGGTATAATCAGATAGAAATGTACCTGGGAGACCAAGATAAAACGACCTTTATAGGCGAAAAAGTGAATTACTGCTATAATGTTATGCCTTTTGGGTTGAAAAACTCAGGGACCACATATCAAAGAATGATGAATAGAGTATTCGAGAATCAACTTGGCCAAAATATTGAAGTGTACATTGATGACATGATTTTTAAGACAGCTAACCCTGCAGATCACATGCAAGACTTGGAGGAGACGTTCAGCAAGTTAAGGGAATATAAGATTCGGCTAAACTCGATCAAATGTGCATTCAGTGTCCTGGCCGAAAAATTTTAGGGGTTCATGTTGACCCACAGAGGAATAGAAGCCAACCCGGACAAATGTAAAGCCATGTTGGACATGAAGCCTCCAGCAAATAAAAAAGAAGTGCAACGACTGACAGGATGGCTGACGGCTTTAACCTGGTTTCTCCCGAAATCGGCAGAGAAGGCTATTCCTTTTCTAAGTTACTCAAAAAAGAGGTTACAAGAGGATGGAACCCGGAATGAGAAACCGCATTTAAGGGAATAAAAAATTGCTTAGCTTCTCCACCAGTACTGTCAAAGCCAGAACCAGGAGAAGTTTTGATATTATACTTATCTATGAGAGATGAAGCGATCAGTGCAGTATTAGTAAGGGAGACGAAGAACGCCCAAGTGCCAGTCTACTTTGTAAGTAGGGCCTTTCGAAATTCCGAATTAAGGGACCAAAATATAGAAAAAGTAGCTTTTGTGTTGCTAGTGACAGCAAGGAGGCTTCACCCCTACGTCCAGGGCCACACAATCATTGTCAGAACCAACTAGCCAATTCGACAAGTAATCCATAAATCGGATTTGGCTGGAAGGATGATCAACTAGGCAATACAATTGTCCGAGTTTAACTTGAAGTATGAAGCCCGACACGCTATAAAATCTCAAGCGCTGATCGACTTTGTCATGGAGCTAACTCTGTCTGATGGAGGAACTGGGAACGACACTAATGTTTGGAAGGTATATGTTGACAGATCATCGAATGTCAAAGGGAGTGGAGCCGAGATCATAGTTGAAAACCCAGAAGGAATAACCATTGAGCAATCACTCCAGCTAAACTTCCCAACATCAAACAACCAAGTTAAGTATGAAGCACTGATAGCCGGTTTGACCCATGCAAAAGAACAAGGAGCCAAAAGAGTAAAGTTGTTTACCGATTCCCAGCTCATCACAGCCCAGATTGAAGGGCGGTACCAGGTGAAAGGGCCCTTGTTGGCAAAGTATTTGAATAAGGTCAAAGAAATTATGGCCGACTTTGATGAAATTACGGTTAATCACATTCCCAGAGGGAAAAACTTCAGGGCTGATATCTTATCAAAACTGGCGAGCACCAAGAGCCCAGGAAATCACAGGACTGTTATCTAGCAGGAAGTTTCTTAACCGAGTTGTATAATGATAATCTTGGCTGCTGAAGGCTGGAGAAGGCCCATGATTGATTATCTTGAAAGAGGAATCATGCCCAATGATGCTCTAGAAGCCAAGAAATTGGTGCGTGATGCTGTTATGTACACAATTGTGGAAGAAAACATGTATCGTAAAATGTTACATACCTCGATGATGGTTTGTCTGAACCTGGATAGTGTAGAGTATGTGTTAACCGAATACATGAAGGAATTAACGGCCAACACATAGGGGCCAGAGCATTAGCAAGGAAAGCCCTTTGGGTAGGTTACTATTGGCCAACTATGGGAGCTGATTCAAAGAGACATGTTAGAAAATGTGAAAGTTGCCAGAAACATGCCAAGATAATATGTTCCTCACCTGTCGAGTTGAAGTCTATCTTGACTCCATGGCCCTTTTTTAAGTGAGGAATGGATTTGTTGGGACCATTCAAGGCAGCGGAAGAACAGTTAAAATGGCTGATAGTTGCAGTGGATTATTTCACTAAGTGGATAGAAGTGGAACTTGTCAACACCATAACTTCAGCCTGGGTGCAAAGGTTCTTTGAAAGAAACATCATCTCCAGGTTTGGCATCCCGAGAGAGATAGTGACAGATAATGGAACTCAGTTTATTGATAAGAGGTTCCAAGAGATGATGGGCAGATTTCAGATCAAGAACCACTTCACTTCTGTAGAACACCCACAGTCAAACGGGCAAGCCGAGGCTACAAATAAAGTGATCGTAGACAGGTTAAGGAAGCGTATGTAAGATGCCGGCTCCAGTTGGGTCGAGCAACTGTATGACGTCCTGTGGGGGTATAGGACTACTGTTCAGACATCCACCAAAGAAACCCCATTTAGACTGACGTACGATTTTGAGGCAATGATTCCAGTTGAGATTGGTCAACCATCTTGGAGGAGAAAGAACATTCTTCAGGAAGAAGAAGAAAAGAACGATGAAGCTCTTGCCTTAGAGTTGGATTTGGTTGACAAAATTCAGGTCATGGCACATTGTCGGATCTAGCAGCAAAGCAACTTGCAGCCGTCAAATATAACAAGAAAGTGAAGTCCTGGACCTTTGACAAGGATGATCTAGTACTCCGACGAGCGGATATTGGAAATAAAAATGCCAGAGATGAAAAACTAGTGGCCAACTGGGAAGGACCTTACCGGGTTATAGAGAAACTTGACAATGGAGCTTACATGTTGGAAACTCTAGATAGGAAGGCAATTAAACGAACCCGGAAGGCAGATAAACTGGAAGTGTATTACAATTAGATCGGGTTCCAAAGTTTCATCCCAAGTTAATATTTTTCCTTTGTTAGGATCACTAAGCTGTAATTTGGTAACAATGTTGTTTCTCCTTTATTGAGATCATGAGCCATTTATAGCAAGTTTGCACATAAATAAAGCATTTTTGTCTTTATTATTATTTTGCATAAACAAAAAGTGGTAGCAAAGGAAACTGGCCATCACGACCGGGTTGTGAAAAGTTGCACGGAAATAGTAAAAATTTTCGCGTATATGATGCATCGAAGTGATTATCTTGGCAAAGAGAAATATGCTATTTAAACCCTGATCAGGTTGAAATGTAGGCATAATTGGTTGAAAAATCAAACGTCTACATGTAGAAAACTAATCTTTGTCGGGATTAAGTTTAGGGATGATAACCCGAAACATGTCACAAAGATAAAAGAAAGGAATCTTTGCAAAATAAAATGTTTGGTTTTTGAAACTAGATGGATATTTATGCAGACTGTGCAAAATATTTTTGATTTTGGCCAAATCATTCAATAGAATCCGATGTAGTACGAATTCATGCGTGTGATCGAAACTCTAAAAAGGGTCGAATATGCGTAGTAAGTAAGGGAAAAGATAAGTAAAAGGATTACGTAAAGTATTTGTAAAAACAAAATCAGGAACAAACCCGGAAATGTTCAATACAAATTCAAAAGGGACTCAAGGGCCCCAAAAAGAAAAGAGAAAGATTACAAGTAAACGCCGGCATCCCGGCTCTTCAACACTCAAGCTGCCCGGGATTGAGCTTGGTCGTCAGTTTGATGGACTGAGATCACTCCTTCCTCCTCCCGAATTGGATCTTTATCCACTTGAGTCACTGAATCTTCGCGAGGAGAAGGGGGAATATCAACTTGCCATCGCTGACGAAAGCTTTGAAGTGCATACCAGTGGTATTCAGCTCAATCTCGGGGTTTAAATAGCGAATATGCTCCAGTGTGTTGTTAAAGGACCCCTCCACGGCTGCTGACAACTGAGTTCTTAAATTAGCAGCACCGGTCTTGGTATATTCAAGCTAAGCCTCAGTCTGCTTATGCGTCTTCTCTAATTTGTCATACAGCACGTTCAAATCCTTAAAATTTTGTCGCGGTGACGACATTCAATTTCCGTAGAGAAGCCACGTCAGATTGTGCCTTATCAGCTGTTTTCTGAGCAACAACTAGCTCATCACGGGCCTTCTTGGTTTCATCCCGGGATGCTTGAACCTCATTCGCAGCCATGTTCTTAGTAACAAGCAGTTCTTCACGGGTCTTCTTGGTTTCCTCTCGGGAAGCTTGAAGCTCATTAAATATTTTAATATACCTGGTCTTCAGCATCTGAGAAAGGAATCGGATCTGCGAAGTGCTTGGGCGCTCAAACCATGTGGAAGAGTTTTCCAGAAATACCCTTCTCCCAAAGGGACCGATGTAATAACCCGGTTGCAGCGGAAGAAGAGGAATCTGGAGCTAGTTTAACAGCAGGAGCCCGGGGCGAGACAATTGTTAGAGCAGTCGTCGTTTGAGCAGGAGGAGCCTGAGGTGAGTCGACTGTTGGAGCAGGCACCGTTGGAGCAACTGAAGCCTTTTTCTTGGGGGCCTCAGAAAGCTTTCTCTTCCTTGACCCAGGACTAGTGGTCGCGACACCTTTCCTTGAATCTAGAGTGGCGAGAAAAGGAAGGGGTTGAGGTCGCTCGGGCTGCTTCGATGTGATCGGGTGGCTAGAAGTTGAAGTGGGGGGCGGTTGCTTTCTAGGACCAGGAGCCGGGGTTTGCTTTCCTGGACCGGAAGCTGGAGTTGAGGAGGACGCTGGTTGCTTTCCCATATTGGCACTTGCAAAATAAAAACAAAGGAACAATTAAAACTAGAAAAGTCATGGACAAATAAATAAAGATGGACATGATCATACTTGATTGTGCAGGAAACACAGATCGATAGTTGTGAATAAAGGAAGCAACGCTGGGATGGTCGTGAGCTTCCTTATAAGCAGCTATCCAGATAACCGAGAAAGTATCAGAATCCGATAAATCTGTTTCCTTGAAACGGTAGGTGGAAGAAGGAAACTCATGGTGGGTATGGGACCAATAGAGTGAAAATTTCCACTCTATGTCCCTGGAATCAGTAGAACAAAGAAAAAAATGTTGTTTGTTGGGTTCGGCAACAACTTTGAAATATTTATTTTTAAAGTTTTTAAAGGAATCTGTATATCCATGAAAGAGCTTATGCTCAATATGACCCCGGATGGATGTCCATCCTTTCTTATTCGGGGATTCCTTAGTTGTCATTCCAGTTTGGACAGTAAAATAATAAAAGAAAAGAGGAACAATATTGGGAATTTCTAAGTGTTCACAAAAATTCTCAAAAGCTTTTATGAAACCCCAACTGTTTGAATGAAGTTGTGACGGAGCTAGGTGAAGGTGGTTTAAAATATTCATTTGAAACTCGGATAAGGGAAATCGGATCCCTATCCGAGTTATCAAATCTTTGTAGAAAAAGAAAAAGAAGGGTTATTCCCCTCCCTCAAAGAACATATAGGCTCGTCCTTATCAGGGGGGAGCACGTTAAAGTTCTCTTGCTTCCCAACAGGATGCATGACAATGTCCTTCGAATCCAACTCGGACAACGTATGCAGTACTTCATGGGTTACCCACGGGAACTTGGAAATAATGGTAGGGGAAAGAGAATCAGAATGCGATTTAGAAGATTGGGACTCGACAACTTGTTCTGAGGACGGGTCCATAAATACCTACGTCAAAGAAATAAAAATCAGTAAAACAGTGACATACCTGAAGAAGAATGATTTTGGCTGGGAGGAGAGGTGGTTGGACTAGAAGAATCATCCAAGATAAGGATGATGTCTTTAGATCCATCAATATTCCTCGCAGTATCAAGAGGGATACCCGATAGAAAAATGGCGTTACTTGGCTTGGTGAGACTTGACTTAGGGACAAGGATCGGGTTGTGACGACAAGACCTAAGTAGCGATTCAACCATGGAATCGTAGTCGGACTCTAAAAGTTTGGTAATTTCATAAACGCAGTCGAAACACGGGTCGAACTGGGTTTCCAAGGCAGGTTCCTAGGTAAGGGTGACACTACTTTGGGACAACAAAAAATATGGGTTCTTCAGTTCAGAACCCAGAGAAATGGGAGAAGGACAAATAGGGGAAGCCCTAGTGTCAAACTGAACCCTAGTCTTGTCTAAAGGAATTTCGTTTTCAGGAATTTTAATTTTCCCTTTTCTGCTAACTCCCCAGTATGTGAGCGAAACAGAACATTTTGCCTTTCTTCTTCAGAAAGGAGAAAACCAAATAACCATTACCCAACCCTAGGGGAATTGGTTTGGCGTAACTTTGCCTCTTCTTCGGGAGAAGTGTTCATTATAGATGATGAAAATAGAAATGTTGCAAGAAAATTGTTTAAAGAATCCAAATATTTGCAGCAAGGAAACAAAACCCAGGAAATAACCCAGAAAATGACCAAAGATTGAAAGCACCCCAAGAACAACCAACAAAATACAATCGAAGTAAAGGTGAAGTCAAGAAGTTTAATGGTAGTAAGGATACTTGTTTCTGTGAAGATTTCTTAAAGCTTAGATGAAGAAATACTGGAAATGGTAGAAATGAGGGTTCGGAAAATGCAAAGAGACATGCAGAAATAAGAAGCAAGAGAACACAAAAAAGCAAAATGAAAGGAGACATATATAGACACAAAGGAGGATGCAAGTGTAATCGTCAGATTCGTGCAAAACGTTGCGTAATTGTCAGACTTGCGTGCAAGTGTAACCGTCAGATGCATGCAAAATGTCGTGTAACCGTCAGATGTGGGTGAAGCCTCACATCTGGGAGCAAAAAAGACCAATCAATTCAAAATTTCATAATTAGCGCGCAGTATGAAACAACATAACATTAAATGCACGTATGTATTAAAGGGGAAAAACAAAACGCCAACAATGTGTTACGGCTAATGATAAGACAACTGTAAAAGCAACTTCAAGACAGACGCTTCCCATTCTTGATAAGAGATACGTGGGGCCCTTGTGAATGTCCAGATCCGAGGGGACTAGGACTGTACAAATCCAGGGGGATCTCGGATATGGACAGTCACGGGAGAAATAAAGAAACAACCTGGCATATATGAAAAATCGGGATCAACCATCCTTACTAGGGATGGTCATATAAATCAATCAATGTCAAGGAAAGAAGCAAATCAACAAGGCAGTTGGTGGAAATGGTGTGCGCAAATTAGAACCCGTCAGAGCTGGAAGACAGGATTGTGTCAACTAATACACCCCGGCTGCTGAGAAGCCTCAACAGCCGAGCTGGGGGGCAATTGTTACGGACCAAATATATGGGTCTATTCAATTTTCCCATTAAGGGCCCATTAGCTCAAAATCTCAACAATAACTGGAGAAATCTCAACAACGTGCAACAACATGCAGAACGACGGTTGAAGGAGATCCCAACAAACAAATATCCTAATCCCAACAATCAGGGAGTATATCTTATCTAATCAAGAGGTTATATCTTATCTAATCATAAGATGGCAGCAATTAACCTAGAGTTAACACCTTTATAAATAAGAGGTACATCACAGGTATATGGATTCTCTCTGAACTCTATTATATGCAATCATTGTGCACACACATCATGCCCATTGGCTAAACGCCGCATCGATATCAAAGTGCACAGTGATCTGCTTAGTCTTGGGTATTTCCTCCATAGATACCTTGGAGAGAGAGTTATTGATCCAAGATTAACCTGCTAGCTATTTGGCTAGACATTCCTGTTCATAAAAATAGAACAATAAACAATACGCGATATTGGAAATAATTATGATAAATTATCCTAATAACAAATAAGTCGTTTTGGTCGAGTGGATAAGGCGTGTGCCTGCTAAGTGCATGGGGTTTCACCGCGAGATTTGAATCTCTGGCAACGACTTTGAAGTAAAGCTGATCTATTAAAGAAAATGTAATGAAAGAAAGGAGATTCTTTTACCCAATTTTAATTTTTTTATCTACTCAATTATCTTTTTCCCAAATTATTAACATAATTATACCGCAAACCCGAATTCTAAATGGATTTTTTTTTCATTTGTATTTTCTTTTGTTTTTTTTAAGATCCCCATTACTATTCATAATGTGAATTTGATCCTCAATCCCTTATTTTATTTTACTTTTTGCATACTCTTGTTTTGAATTCGATACCCCAAACTTGAATTCTGAACTTTTTTTTCGTTTGTCTTTTTTGTTTTGATTATTTTTATTTTATAATTTTTTGAGTAATTAGTAGTATATTTAATTATTGTATTTCAATAATATAATTAATTAATACAGTTTTAATATATAATATAACTAATTGACTAATTGTAAGAAAAATTATTAATAGTTACTAATATTCTAAAAAAAATTATGACAACGAACGACTAAATAATATTATGAGTAGATGCAAACACTAACATAATAAACAATTAGCATTTTGTGATAATCGGTAAATACAAACAAGAACAATATAAGTTATCAAACATTTCAACAACAATTTAATGGGTATGTCGGTGACTTTGACTTGTGCTTCCCCAAGTATTTGAACATTTGTTCTTGGAATGACCAACGACTTTACACAATGAACAACACTTCGGCTGCCCCCTTTCTCTTTGGTCCATTTCAGTGTGTATATAGGTCCCTTTCTCTTTGGTCCAACTTTACACAATGAACAACCTTTTTTTTCCCCCGCATTTATGGATCATGACGCATAGTTGGCCCTTCACATTTTGGCCAATGTGATGTGTGCTTCATTTGGTCAAATAATCCACTGTTAATGTTGGGCACATAATTGAGCTTGTAAAAGTCATTGATAAACTATTTGCAATCAATGTGAGCATACTTATATGTTGCAATTGTAACTGAACATGACATGTGTAGTTTTTGTAATTTATCACAATCACACCATCGTTTAGAAATGTTTACAACAAATTTTTTTGGGAGACGTCGTTGTCTTGGATTTAGCGATTCTTTCACTAAGAAAAGAGCACTTTGTTTATCGAACTCAATTACCGCATGGAGTTAGCCTTTTTTTTCTTCGTCCTCAATAATGTTGTTAACATTGACTACCAACTCTTTACCTAATGTCATCATTGCTATGGCTTCCTTGTCCCTTTTGACAAAGTATTTGTTGCATATTTTATAAGCACTATTGACCAATGCAAAGAATGGGAGATTCCTTGTTTTCTTCAACACTAAATTCATGGCCTCAATAAGATTTGTTGTCATGTGACTCCATCATCGTTCGTTGTCCCAAGCAGTGGTCCATTTTTTTTTTTGGATCTTCTCTAGCCATTTAGCTTCTTGCTTATTTTCTTTCATTATATTGTTGAAGTAATAAGCAAATTTGGGCGCAATCATGGTTTACCCTAACATTTTATCAACAAAATACATTAACAATGTTTGTCCATATAATTTGAAGTTTATTGAAAAATAATAATTCTTTAGTTGTGGAACTTACCCATGCTAATGATCTCTTTCCTTATACCTAACTTGTTGAAATGTCTCATGAAGTTTTGTGCAATGTGTCTAATGCGATACACATTTGTTGTATTTGATACACCAAAATCTTAAGTTGATTATTAAATTTGTATAATTATAGGATTTATAAATGCTAATGACACACCTCACGAGACACCATTAGGGTCCATTGATTATACTTTTGATCATATACCATTAACAGTCGTCATTGTCAAACCTTATACCCCAATAATTTGGGCGACACGAGAGTTACGCTCAAGGTAGTCAAGTTTAATTCAGTCTCTAATGAATACATTGTTATTTTTGGGATATTCATTCATGAGAGTTTTCATTTCTGAATCCTACATGGACTATTGATGCCACTTTGTGACAAACAATCATACAAGGTAAAGATTTTGGCCAATATATAGCTGTTTGTTTTGTCTTAGTTCTGTGAGAGGTAAGTTTCTTACTCTTCTTGTAAATTTCTTACTTTCTATGTTGTATAGAGTTTATTTTTTTGTTGAATTGAATTGTATACTCTACAGGTGGTTGTGTTTTGTCCCTTTTCTCCTCACTCCAAATGTTATTTGAATATTACACTGCACAATGTTGTCAATGTAATGTTTTTGCATTTTAGGTTACCAATAATTTTTGTATTCACAAATTTGCATTGGATGTCCATATTGTGCATTCAACATGTCATGAAGTGTGATAAATAATGCTCCAACAATATGTTCAAGCAATAACTTTACCATTTGTTTGTTTTGTATGGTCTTGACTATGTTTGTTTTAGGAATTTCATGTGTAATATTCTTTTATTGTAGAAAAATAAAATTGGTATCGTTGAATTTGTTAATATGAAAATACTAAGAGTGAATGATTGTTTGAATCAAATAACCTCATTTTTATAAGCAAAAAAATGCACATGATGCATTGTTCGTACGAAATAACCTCATATTCATTTTTAAAATATTCAAAAAAGACCATTGGGAAGCTATTCAAATGCAAAAAATGATTTTTTTACGTTTTTTAGACATCTTTTTTCAAGTCTTTAGATTCATTTACATGAAAACTATATTACTTAACTATTTTTTGGACCATAAAACATCATAAATATTTTAAAAAATACAAAAGTCATCCCATAAATAATTATTCTTACGATTATTTAATTAGGTACATTATATATTAAAAATTATATTAATTAATTTTATTATTGAAATACAATAATTAAATATATTACCAATTACTTAAAAAAATTGCCAAAATAAAAAATCAAAACAAAAAAATTCAAAATTTGGGTTTAGGGATACCGAATTCAAAACAAGGGTATGCAAAAGTAAAAGAAAATAAGATGTGAATTTGGGATTGAGAGGTCCCAATTCTCATTGTGAGTAGTAAATGGGGGTGTGAATAATAAATAGGGATATGTGAAAAGAAAAAAAAATCCATTAGGTTTAGGGTTTCAAATTCTAAACATTGCGTAAAATGTGAAAAAACGTGAATTTAGGAATGAAAGATTTGAATTCACACTGTGATAGTAATGGGACATAGTTATGTTAATAATTTTGGGGAAGGGATAATTGGGTAGATAAAAAAATTAAAAGGGATAATTGGGTAAATAAATTCAGGAAAGGACATTGGTGACCATTTTGGAAAGACACTAATGCCCCTAATGAGGTTGGAGCAGTGGCTAAATCGGGCCATTTGGGCTCGTGGATTCTAAAGTGAAGTAGTATTTTCCTCCCTCACCCATATTCGATGCTGAGATTCAACACATTAAATTGGATAAACCGGTTTTTTAAAATGCATTTTCATTTTTTCTTATAATTTTTTTTTCATTTTCAACTTCTTTTCAGCTGTAAAGTTTCTCATACGCCACCATTATCCCTTCTCCCCCCCTTTCTTCACCAAGAACAAAAGCACACAGGATTGCAATTGGAAGTTTACCACCAGTAGAAACATAAACAAGTTTGCAATTGGAAGTTCATTAACAACATCATAAGTAACAAATTTGAATCCATTTCAAATTTCAAACCCATAAAACTTCAAATTAAGGAACGAAGGAGGAAGTGGAGAGAGATCATGTTTTCAATGGTGTAGATGCGGATAAATAACTGCTTTCATTCATCTTCTTCCTCCTAAATGAGATTTATTTATACAAGTGGGTATAACAAATATCCCATAATAATAGAAAATGAATAACAATTTTATCCTATCTAAACAGAATGCTAACAACCCGTTTAAATTTAAACCACTTGTATTCTATCTAAAATAACAATATTTTAAATTCAAAATATTCCTTTCAACAGTAGTTATAGCTTAAGTGTCCATATTTATAAAAGAGTAAGCATTTATCAAACCTTCAGAATGGCGAGCTCGTCCTCCTTGCTCCATAGTCTTTGAAACTTCTTCGAGTTATCGCCGAACTTCTTCCCGTCCTACTCCATCTCGTCGGAGGAGGCGAAGACAGCGATAGAAGAAGAAGATTCAATCTCTTCAATATTCGCCTGTTTGGGGTTGCCGATATGAGAGTTGTTGTTCTCAGTGGGGCGCTTGGATGTCGATTTTGGCGGCGGCGGCACTGAGGAGGGTTGGGCTTTGGGCTTTTGGACCTGGTCCATGGCCTTTGAGGCTAGGGTTTGACCTTGACGAGAGTGGGATCGGGTTCTGATTTGATCTCAGCAGCCAATTCGGAGGAAGACAGTTGGGGCTGAGGGTTTGAGGAAGGAAGGGGTGGAGGGTTTTTGGAGACAGGAGGTGGAGGGAGATTTTCTTCTTCCTCTTCTTCGAATGAAGCTTCCTCTTCTTCTCTAGAGGAAACTTCTTCTTCTTCCTCTTCTTCGTGTTGCTAAGAGGATGGTTATTGTTGTTGCTCCCCTTCTTCCTCGGAATCGGAAGAGGAAACGGTGGGTGGCTCGTCGAGAGGAGAAAGGAAGGAGTTTGGCAGTGATGGTGGAGCAGAAGAGGGAGGCATGGTGCTAGGACGGGCTGAGGTCGTGGATGTGGTCAGAGTGGAGGTTGGTGAGGGTTTGGAGGAAGTGGGAAAATGAGGTGGATGAGAGTTAGAGAGAGGGTTTGGAGATTGAAGCAAATTGAGGGAAGGAGACGAGGCAATTAAAAAAAAAGGAATGCTAGCGCTTATCAAGGACGATTTTGTCTAAAATCGTTGTTGATTTTAAAGTCATAAAATGCCCACAATGAAGGTTTTTATAAAAACATCTTAAATAATAGTGTTTCTAAGACGATTTTTACGAAACCGTCTTAGAGTGATAGTCTTCTAAGACAGTTTTTGCAAAATTGTCATAAATTGGTTGTATTTATTTACAAAAATGCCACCGAATTTCTTTTTAAGATGGTTTTTATCAACCAACGTTAAATTAGTGTCGTAAAAAGCTATTTTTGTAGTAGTGGTTGTTTGTTTATTTTGGCCAAAGCTTCTCTAACTTCCAAACCATATATAAGAAATTTTGGACAACCTAATCATTTTAATGGCCAAGATAAACAATTGAAAATGTTTTCACCAAAAAATAAAGAAAGTCAATCTCATGCAATCTATCTAACATTTACACATTTGTCCTAATTATTAATGTCTAATGAGTAGGACCTAATTAGTTTCTTTTAGTCTAAAATATGGCTGAGCAAGAGAAAGTGATATAAAATATTGTTGTATTGTTGTTTTAGGGGAATTATTTGAAGCAAATGCAAAATGTAGAACTGTCGCTTGAAAAAATAGATCACTATCAAGATTAATATTGTTATTATTATTTGGCCGCAGGAACTACGCTTTGAAATTGTAGTATATGGTCTGGTTCAGCGTTTTCTCAATTGATCAAAAGGTGATCCTTTGCATTTGTCTCCTGCAACGTTAAGGTATGAGTGAATCATTGATCTAAATTTTGATTTGTACTATCAATTAGGATCAAGCACTAGTTATTGCATAATCGAATTCTATTTGTGACAATAAAAGGGTATTATGCATTAATAAAATTTAAATTATTTATCGCAAGCTAGTGGTTTTGTCCTAAACATTTCATAAATTAAAATAATTCAATTCAATGTAATAAAATTTGAATAATTTTCTCTTGGATATCAAAATGATAATTTCTTAGATCTTCTTGTAGATAAATGATGTAAGGATTTGATGTGACTCACTTATATAAGTGGTGGCTTCATTGATGTAATAGTATGTCTCTTGTGTGTTTGTATGAACACACTCCATTAAATACTACCAAATCATTTCATTTCATAATTAATATTTTTTACTTCTTGATGTTTCTTAATGAAGATATGTTGTTGGTAACTTGTACTAATGGAGATTCCTGAGAAACGAAGGTGGATGTATCAAAGGTTGGATGCTAATAAACTTAGGACAAATGAGTTTAGAGAATGAGTGTTTGAGTTCATTCAGTTTGGTACTAGTCACAACATGTTTCGAATGCAAGGTGAACAAACAAGGTGTCCCTGCAAGAAATGGAAATATAAAGTTTTCAAGTTTGCGGATGATGTGATGAGGGATCTTTATGAGGAAAACTTCATGCCATGTTAGTTATGAATTTGAAGTTTATTAAACTTTGACATTCATTTTATTAAACTTTGAAAACTTTGAATTTGCACTCTATCAATATTTAAATTAGAATTTAGTTATTAGATATATTTACACATTATGAATGTCCACTTTTATTAATAAGTTTGATTATACAATTTAATTAAAATTATATTTACAGTTGATAATTATTAAGCAAGTCAAAATGTAACATGAAAAAGGAAAAAAAATAAAGCATATTTTCCTTTAGCGATCGAATTGTATTTTTAATTAATTCTGTATTTAAAAATTAAATATTAAATAGTGACAAAATTAGTGACCGAACTGCATTTTAATTCCAAAATTAATTATTAGATAGCGACTAAAATAGAATCGGATTAAACCTTAATATATTTCATTATAACTTAGCCACCGAATTAGCGACCGCATGATTTTTTAAAACTAATTATTCAGTAGCGACTGAAATAGCGACTGAATATCTTTTTTAAATTTTTTTGTTATTAGCGACAACCTATTTCGGTTGTAGAATTGGTCGTGCAAAATAAACCAAATACGGTGCAACCAAAATTTATTTTATTGCCACCAAGTAATTCAGTCGTGAAATAGCGACAAAATGTGAAATTTCTATTGTAACGACATTAAATAATGACAAAATCAAATTGGGTCTCATTTTTTTTTATAAGACTTAATGTCTGTGTATTTTTGTTTAAGTCTCATATTTTGGGTAACATAATGTTACAATAGAAATTTCAAAGCAAAAATATGAGATAGTACCTTATCCAAAATATGAGACTCAAACAAATTAAAATCCACATTCATTAAATTAATCCTTACAAAAAAATGAGACTTAACTTGATTTTGTCATTATCTAATGTTGTTACAATAGAAATTTTAGAGTAACAAACAAATTATATTTATTAATCAATATTATAATTATTATTATGTTTGTTTTAACTTATGCTTACTTTCCTAATTTTTAAGTGTTTATTATAATTTTGTGTTTGCAATGATTAAAAAAGGAAGAATATGAAGATTAATTATATTTTAGGTAGAGAGCTGACAAATTCGTCCCTGAATGTGTAGAACACTCACAAATTCGTCCCTTAATGTGTCACGTAGATTTTTTCAATTTACGGTAACGGGCAGAAGTTAACGGAGGGATAGATTTGTCACATTTTTTTCACTTTCAGGAACAAAAATTTGAATTTCCATCTTTCGGGAACGAATTTGTCAGCGCTCTACACATTCAAATTTACCCTAAATTACATTATCTCTATCCTTTTGGTATCAATGATATCGTTTATGGTAGTTTTACAATAAAGTAGAAATTAACACTCTAACATTGGTGCTTTCATAGTGCCTACTCCAGCTCTCATGGAAGACCACCACCTCCTCCTTCTTCATGCCATCTCTGTTCACTGCTTATTCATATCCTTTACACACCCAATATATCACCCAATCGCATGCACTAACCACTGTTTCAACTACATCCCCACCCTACACTTGGTTCATTCATTGTGAATACATTGTCCACCATCTTGCTCTCTTTTGTTGCACAAAAACCAACCAGCACACCACCCATGCCTAGTACAACGGATATGCATCCACCTATGTTGAAGAAGCCGCCAACCGAGACGACTCCAACAGAGACGAAATCGACTCCAAAACATACTCCAACAAAGATTAAAACACAAGTGGATAAGAAAATTTCTTCTTAATTTCCAATAACACCTTTATACTCCGTTCAAACCTCATTGTCTATTTCGTTTCCCCAAAGCAGAAAACCACCCTCCTTCAATCAAGATCGTTCAATTCCTTAGAGCATCTTTAGTGCTAGATCTTAGGGATAGATCTTAAGCTGAAGATCTAATTTTCTCTAGATCTAGCAATAAAGCACTCATCAAGATCTCCTTGTTGGAGATCTAGTTCTTCCACAAGAAATTTTAAGATCTACAAAAATTTCAAAAAAATAAATTAGAGGAGTGTTATCAACACACTTTTTCACTAGAACTCTTAAGATCACAATCCATTAAAATTTATCTAAGATATCAAAATGAGATCTACTACTAAAGCAAAAAACGGAAGAGATCTTGAGAGATCTTTAATCCTACATAACACATGGGATCTATCAAAAAGTTGTCTAAGATCTCAATTTGGGATCTACCACTAAAGATGCTTCTCCCCACTATTTAACTGTGCCATGTGTTGCTAGCTTTTTACATTCCATGGTCATGCTTCCATTCACTTTTTGATGCCCCACAAGTACCATCAAATGCCATCCATTTATTCTTTTTTCTAAACGATTAAGTTTGATACCTTTTGAACCATTGATTCCCACAATACCTTTTTGCATCTCACAATCTCTGCCATTGGATAAAGAAACCATTCAAGTGCCTTTTCTTCCAAAAGCATCGATGGTTCAAGATTACCAGTTGGACAATATTGTGCAAGATTACTAGTTGGACTTTCTCTTGTATGCTTGCTTTGCTTGACAATTGTCATAGGAGCTGCTCTCCTATCTGACTGCTATAATAACCCAAGTTTGTAAAAGAAAATATTTAAAAAAATTCTGTCACAAAAGCCTTAGTGACGGAATTAGCGACGGATTGAGTCTGGCGCCAGTAGCACCACAGATGTTGGAAGTTGGCGAGATTAGCACCAGAACGGCGCGGTTAGCGCCAGAAGTGCTCCAAAAAGCTTGTTTTCTCTGGAACTTGGCG
Organism: Glycine tomentella; assembly: GCA_007407185.1. Classification (NCBI taxonomy): domain Eukaryota; kingdom Viridiplantae; phylum Streptophyta; class Magnoliopsida; order Fabales; family Fabaceae; genus Glycine; species Glycine tomentella. The sequence goes on along the minus strand of PYAF01004092.1, from coordinate 28,275 downwards.
CGGATAGCGCCAGAGTGGCACAGTAGCGCCAGGACTCGTGTTGAGGGCCTATAAAAGGCCATTTTCGCATTTTAAAAAGAGGAAAACGTTCCTCTTCTTCTTCCTCTGCTCTTTTCTACCATTAAAGACTAGAGAAGCTTCATATCTCCTCCATACTTCATCTAAACACTTCCCATCCTTCAGGAAAGTTGTTTAGAACTCCTCCATGATCTAGATTCCAGCTTCAATCCTTAGAGAAAACCATCAATCAGAGAGATCCCTTTCTCTAGGGAACTTTGGAAAGTTTGAGTTTTGAGGATAAAGACGGCGGTTCAAGGATGCCAAGGCCTGGAGAAGTGATCTTCCAGTCTTCCTCGACTGTTTTGAGGTAAGAAACTTAAGTTTTACCGATTGATTTGTGAAATTGATAATGGGATGAATAGTAACCCATTTGTGTTAGGGCTGGAATTAGACTTAGGTTCTTTAGAAAAGTATGCTCAGGAGGTTGTTCTAATAAAGAATGAACTTTGAAACATGACTTTAGATGAAGTTTGGTTTTGACTCTGAGATATGTATGAGTAGGAAGAATGTGGGCTAAATGAAGGGTATTATGAGATGTATGGGCCTAAGTGCTTTTACAAAAGATATTCATGAGGCTGAATAAACGGTGAATACGTGCTGAAATAACTATTTTAGCTAAGTTGGATACTATTGATATATGGCCTGGATAAAGGCAATTGAACTGGTTGAATTGACTTATGCAGAGTCTTTGAGAGACTCTAGAGCCTTGGTTAGGCTGAGATAGATACTGTTGAGGGTCTGTAAGTCACCAGTTGGGTGACTAGCTTTCAAGACTTGATATAGAGTAATAAGGGATTAGAATGATATAGATGACTGCTCTTCTTGTCTTTTGAACGGTTAAAAGACGTTATTGTTGATTGATTGTGTGTCTGTATATAGGGTCGGACACCGAGAGTGTCAGTGGCAGAGGCCACAGTCCAGGGATTGGACAGTAGAGCACTACTGTGCCAGGTAAGCTCTTCGTTCTTGGGA
>PYAF01004092.1:2448-27143 GCA_007407185.1 Glycine tomentella | reverse complement strand
GTTACAGCTTTCTTCATGATGATATGTATGCATGTATCTGTGCTTTGTGTATGGTTGCCTTTCGGATAGATCTTCTGGCCAGTAGATAGATATGGACCTCCCTAGGAGTAGAGCGCAACTCCTAGTTTGGTTTGCTCCATAGGAGAGATTCCTTAAGACCAAGAGATAGGTGGTCTCATGTTGTAGCAGCCTATTCTCGAAGGTACCATATGGCGTGCATACTTGTGTAGGGGTAGCTCCCGTTGGATGACACAGGTGTGAGTTCCGGCCTCACACTGTGGACTGAGATGGTCCACGATGACTTATTGGGTACTAAGATGGTCCCAGGGGACTGAGATGGTCCTAGATACTTATGATGTTACACATTAGAGCTTGTGTGTGCCTATGTGTTGTTGTGATGATGTTGTGATGCCTATTAATGTCTTGTGATCATGGAAGTGAGCCAGGGTGAAGGAAATGCTCCAAGAACCCTGAGCTTACTGAGATTTTTATCTCACCCCGTGTGTGAGGATTATATTTTGCATGTTGTACAGCTGACAGAGATGAGGGACCCCAGGGCGAGAGGCCCTAGTAGGGGACATACATGATATAGCTGTTTGAAGCAGTGTTTTGAGAGCTTGTTGCTCGCTGTTGTGTACAGACATATGTATATGATATGTGTTGTTATTTTGTACCCTTGTGGGGAAAAGTGTGTATGTTTGCATATATTGAATTTCTGTATATGGTGTGCCCTAATATGAGGATCTGATATGTGATATCAGGGCACTGATGCCTACTACTTTTTTGTATGGATACAGTTAGAGTATTTTGATGGAATGTACATATAATCTATGTATAGGCAGGTGGATAATCTGTGGTTATTAACCTCCTGGTATATCGGTGTGGATATTATAGTTTTATCTGCGGTGGTTTTACGTCATCTGGATCACTAAGGCTGTTGTGATAATCTGGCATTCGTTTAATTTACTGTCTATACGTACCATCTGTCTATTCGTTTAATTTCTCATGTGTTTGTAAGTATTTTCATCATTCCGTTAATTTATCATCGCTTTGTTAACATGTGAAAAATCATTTGAATCACTTGTATGCTCAAGGGTAAGGTAGATTTCAACAAATTATGTAGTTTTCCAATGAAGATTTAAGAGGACGATATGATACAATCATTTGATGCAAAAGATTGTTTCTTAGAATTTGTTTACTATGCTAGAAAGTCCTAGTAGATCTCTCTGAGTTGGATGGAAAGAGCTAGATACCATCCATAATGTCTTTCTCCAGAATCAAGAATTTTTATGTGACTAGCCATACAAAAAATGTTCGTAGTCAGACCTTTAGGTAGCTTAATCAAGATTATGAATTAATAGCTTCATTTCTCTAAGCTATCGGTTTGTTTGAAGTGAAATTTTTTTGAAAAGGAGTGAAATGAATAATAAAATGGGGTGAGATCCACAGTTTGATGTCTTTGACAAACCTATGTATGACCCTACAATGTTTTTAGATACTTAACGGTTATGAAATCAGCAAAGTACAAAAAGTCCTCATTTGATGTCTTTGACAAACCTCCCTTCTAGTCTATAGGGGCAAAAAAATTAAAATAATGCTTTTTAATAAAAAAAAATTATAAATTTGAGGCTGTTTTGAAACTATTTACAAATATGGGACTGTCAAACACACCCAAATTAGGCGTGACTGATCACGCCCAATTTGGGCGCGTTACCCCCCTAGGCCACTTCCAAATTGGGCATGTTGCCCCCGTTGTGACATGTGTCACGCATGCATGAATTGGTGGTGTATATAAACTTCAAACGATCATAACTTTTGATAGAAATGTCCGATTGAGGTGTACGATATGTCAAAATGCTCGAAATCCAAAGAGGAAGCCTTGGGCAAATTTCTGAAGGGGATTTGGTTAAATTTTTTCCAAAAAATGCCTCTATGTAGCTCAAAATTAGGATTTAATCTTCAATCATCCAAAATTTTTTCTAGTTTTTCTACTGATTTAATTATTTAATTAGTTAATTTAATGCTATTTTATTTATTTTTAATTACTTCTCTTAATTTCGAGCATTTTGACATATCGTACACCTCGATCAGACATTTCTATCAAAAGTTAGACCATTTGAAGGACATATCGTACGCCTAAATTATATTAATTTTTTGGTCGACATTAACTATTGTACTTTACCCCAAATAATATAATGAATTTGTTTAAATTTAGACAAGTGTCATATGCATATGCAATTTGAATATATTCTTTCTTATCAACTATTTTGATGTTTTTCTTTGAGCTGAGCACTCACATGTCTAGTTGATATTTGGTAATATATCAGCTTTTGGCTTAGTAGTTTTCTTTATTTGATAATTTGTTGTTTTTATAACTGAATTCCATAAAAATGCTATGTATTTTAATTTTACGGAGCATTACTTTTCATGAAAATAACTTGTGTCTATATATACTTTTTGAGTTTTTGATTTTGGTTCAATTTCTTTTTAAGATTTGAGTCAAAATTCAATTTAATCTGTTCAAATTCATTACTGTATATAATTTTTAATTCACCCATGATTTTTAAGTTGATGTTTTTTTTATATCTTAATTCTATATTACCATGCTAATATCTATTTAATATAAAATATTGTTTAAGAAAGAATCTGATATATTACAAAAATAGTTAGACCATTTAAAGTTTATATACACCACCAATTATATTTTGGATGATTGTATGCCTAAATCCTAATTTTGAGCTAGTTAGAGGCGTTTTTTGGAAAAAAATAGCTGACCAAATCTTCGATAGAAATTTGCCCAGGGCTTCCTCTCTGAATTTTGAGCGTTTTGACATATCGTACGCCTCAATCGAACATTTCTATCAAAAGTTATGACCATTTGAAGTTTATATACATCACCAATTCATGTATGTGTGATAGGTGTCGCAACGGGAGGAGCACGCCCAAATTAGGTGTGACCCAGGGGGTAACACGCCCACCAAATTGAGCGTGACCAGTCACACCTAATTTGAGCGTGTTTGACAGTCCCATATTTATAAATAGTTTTAAAATAGTCCTAAATTTATAATTTTTTATTAAAAAACATTATTTTAATTTTTTTCCCAGTCTATAGGAACAATCACATTTTTTTGTTCTGGTAGACTTGTTGGATAACACGTCTTTGTATTGTGTATATATACTACCTAACAAATCCATTTTTTTTTCCAATCGTTAAACTCACTTCAACCAATTATCTCGTTCTAAAAAACCTGAACCAATAATCCTCTCTTAATTCAACAGCACAGTCATAGTACATATCGAACAAAAATTTAACACTTAATTATTGAAAATACCTTTGTAACGATGAAAAATTCATCATAATCAAGATACTTTTTCTAGGGTTTCATGACCAAGCTTTTTATCGCATACCCGTCATTTGCTTCTATTGAATTTCTCAAATCATTATCATTTGCTTCTAATGCTCAAAAGGATCCTCACTTGCTTCAATCATGTTCCCCAAACACTTGGCATAGTAGCTTCATAAAAAAATAAATGTATTCCAACTTCATCCCATGATGCAAATTCTACAATGAATCAGCAGATTAGGTCCACATATTTGTTTGGTTACAAAATCCTAAATCTAATACATGAAATTTGTTAAAACAATGAATAACATAATATTAAAAGTTAATTTAAATAAATATATAAAAAATGATTAAAGAATTAATTAAAAAAAAGTTACCCATATACATAATAGAATCATGATTCTGTTATGTATTTGTATTAAGATAAATAATGAAAACATAATTCTGTTATATATTTGGGTTCACATATGTTATGGAATCTTGTTTTTAGTATGTATTTGTACCTAGAAACATAATGAAATTGTGATTCCACTATGTACACTGAAATAGCAAAACCACGGTTTTATTGAATATGCATGTTAAAATAAAACATTGATGACGATGTAAACCAAAATAAGTCACGAGAATGGTGTGTGAAGGCAGATATGCAAATTCGATCTTAGGTGAGAAAGAGTAGTATCATAGGTGAGAATAGTTGTTCCCCCGTCTTAAATACCACAATCCACAAAAATTCATGCACAAATTCGATCTTAGACATTTGGGCTTTGTTTGGGAGAGGGATTTTAGAGGGGAAGGGAGGGAAGGGAAAGGTTTAGGTGGTGACATCTCCTTGTTTGAGAGTTTTAATTTTTAAGAAAAAGGATTTGAGGATTTTTAAAACTCCTCTGAAATCGTTCAAAGCCTAAAAATTGTTGTTCCCCCAATTTGGGAGATTTTTAGAAGGAAAAGTAATAAAATTACTATCTTACCCCAGCCAGTATTAATAAAATTATTATCCTACCCCAGCCAGTGTTAATAAAACACCAAAATACAAAGTACTGAATCATAATTCAAGGGCAAAATTGTAAAAGTATCTTATTAATTCTCCAATTCCCTCAACTCCCAAACAAGGAGGAAGAAACTTCTCTCATTTTTCTCTCTTTCATTTCCCTCCCTTCCCCTTGAATCTCTTTCCTTTCCTTCCCCTCCTAACTCCCAAACAAAGCCTAAGGGGAACTGTTTTCGAATTAATGAACAGAACAGAGAGAAACAGAAACCACAAATATGCAAATTCACCTAAAGGTCTAAAATTCTTAAGATCATGGCTCCATTAATACGATTATCTTAATACCATACAATAGGATAAATATACCTATGATACAAGTCACTTTTTTTTTTTCATCTCATTTTCTTTTTATCCCCTATTTTCCTTTTTCATTATATTACTTATCATATCTGTCATTTCTCTCTCTCTCTCTCTCTACATTCCAAAATAAGGTGTGCATTACAACTCTACAGCAATGTTACAAGTTTTATTACTTTATATAAGTTTCAGAATAGAAGACTTAAAAAATATAAGGTTTTATGTAACAAAAATCGAGGTTTATGGACTTGTTTGGGTAAATTTCTATAGAAGCACTTCTAAAAGAAGAAAATAAGAAGAAAAAAATGAAATGAATTTTTCCATAAGTACAAATAAATTCTCTATTAATTAATTTTTTAGAAGCTCGCCAATGTAACTTCTCTAAAAGATGAGATGACATCTATAAATTAGTTAATGTATAACTCATTTTAACTTATAAAGAAGTTCATTTCCTTTTTTCTTCTTACTTTATTCTTCTAGAAGTGTTTCTAGAGAAACTTACACCCAAATAAATTCTATATTAAAAATTACTAGAATAGTATCAGAACTTACACCATCAAACCGCCCCGTAATATAATTTTTGTTTTTTGTTTCATGCACCATAAAATGCAATACTTGGCGATTCCAGTGAAAACAATGTTGAACAAACAAGCTAAAAAGTAAAAACAAGCAAAATACCCAAATCAATCATATAATTCAAATTTCAGATCAAGCCTAGGTTCCCAACCAATGACTTGGGTTCTGATCATATGATTAAGCAAGAACACTCGCAATATAACACGTGAAGGTTGAAGAAAAGTCTGAGGTTCATGGCAATTACTCCAAGACCCATTTGAATATCCAATTTCAACATAACTAAAACCACTATGCAGCTGGAAATTAAGTAGGAATTAACACATGAAGCTGGAAATTTGTAAGTCTTCATTTAGTAAAGATGGTAAATGGGAGCAATTTAGCTCCAACTGAGTTTGTAACCCTTTCATTGCATAACAAAAGTTTAATGACAGGAACAATGAGATCACATTGATGAATGATGACAGCTCACATTTCTAACTAGAGATACAGCCAGCAAGACCATTCAATTGAGCAAGAGCAATTTGCGAAATCATTGCAAAAGACACTTCGTCTTTCGTGGGAAATTGCCAATCCAATAATCTTTTCTTGCTGAACAGAACAAAATCTCTTGAAAAGAAAATGAAAAATTCTACCACACATACATAGTATTTGGAAAATCTCAAATTCCAAAACCAAACGCAGTCCGTATCCTTTGGAAAATGAGATCCTGCCATCCCCTCTCTGTGTTCTCCACCACAGTTGCATTTCCATATCTGCATTTGCAAGTAACCACATAACCTCGGTAACTCAATTGAGCAAAACAAATTCCAAACCCAAACTGAAATGATTAAACACTGACTCACCTGTCTTCTTCGGGGACATCACTATGTGTGAGCTTAACAACAGTGACTCCATCTTCAGGCTCCTCAAATACAATCCTCACCTACAAAATTCACAACCATTCAGAAGCAAACACTACATTAGAACACAACACCACAACCACAGCACTTTCAGTATGGTGAAGCAAACATTGTTTGGGTAAAAGCTTATCTAGAAATACTTCTAGGGAAAAAAAAAATAAGAAAAACAAATTGAAATAACCTTCTCCATAAGGTAAAATGAGTTATTCATTAACTAACCATTAACTAATTTATAGATGTCCTCTCATCTTTTAAAGAACCCATATGATAGAGCTTGTACAAATTAACTAATAGAGAACTCATTTTTGCTTATAGAGAAACTCATCTCATAATTTTTTTTTTTTTTTATCTTAGAAGTGTTTTCTAATGAAGCTTACTCAAACAGACCCATAATAAGCTTAGACATCACGAAGAGCTTCTAGATAACGTATTTAGGCTTATAAAAATAGCATATCTCTCATAAACTCTTTAGTTTCTTTCCATTTATTTCTTGATAAAACAAATCAAAACCTTTTTATGTATATCAATAAATCTCATGATTAAATTTACTACATAAACTCAGAATTTAACAAACAATCACTTGATTAAAACTCAATACCCAAAAGCATTGAAGATCTTGCATCATAAGCTCAAACTTCCCAAAAGAGTAATGATATTTGAACACCGTTCTATTACAAAACCCCCATTAACACTTTCCTTAGCATCATATCATCTATCATACCTACACTTTTCTCTTTGTTATCTCTTTATCTCTCCAGGTGTCAAGTAACATATGGGTGCCCACCCATCATTTTCCTTCTCAAAATAAGCTTAAGAAAAATTATTTGGCAAGTTTTATAGTAAAACCTACAAAGCAGACTTTTGAAAGAACTTGTTCAAAGTTTCATGAGAAAGTTCTTCAAAATAGAATTTAATTGGAAATTGACTCCACCATCCAATTATAAATTATCATATAATTAAAAAAATTAAGTCATATCTAATCTGATCCCTAATTAATCAACATTCAATCAATCCAATCATTTGCTAGTATAAAATCTCAAAATCTTTAGACCCAAGGTGTATCAAAACTAAAGTCATCAGAATAAATTCTTTTTTAACTATCGAGCTCAATTTCTTTTTTGATCCCCTACAAGTATTCTCTTTCAGAGACAATCCCTTTTAATACACTATCAGACACTAAATGCTATCACATCTTACAACAAAAATTCAAACCATAATTTGCCAGATTCTAAGAGACTAACCCACTAAACCCAATCCTATTGGTCTATCAAATTTAGCTTTAGAATATGTTCTTACATCACTACTATACAATTCTGATTGTTACAAGAACATACATCACACTACAAAAACCAATCTATAAACGGCACACACAAAAACTACAAGCCACAATCCTGAACTCAAATAAATTGACAAGCTTCATAATTCTTACCATTGATTCAATCCCATCAGGCCAGCTCCCAAACCTCCATCTCTGCACAATCAACATCCCTTCGTCCAACTCCAAATTCTTCCCCGTCACCGACCCGTCGAAAATACTAAACTCTCCCCCAACCTCCTTACTAATCCTCGCATTGCTCTGCGTAAAACCCCTCCACCTATTCTCATCCATCAGAATCTCAAACAAATCCCTCGCCCTACAATTAAACTTCTCAGTCAAAGTAATCACCTTAAACCCCTTCTTCCCCTCACTCTTGTTAACCTCTTCCTTCTTCAAATCATTGTTATCACCATTACAACTACTACTATTGTTGTTGTTCTGAGGTACCGCAACCTTCTTCGCTTCGAGATCGTCCTTCACGGGCCCACCCTTCGCCATGCTCTCCACCCAAACCCTAACCTTCTCCAAAACCACAACCTTCCCCTTCTTCAACATCACCTCCTTCAGTTTATTCCCAATTTCACAGTTTTCTTTCACCGTAACACTAATTTCCGGATCCTCTCCGGCGTTCTCGTCGGAGATGTAGGGGATCTCGACGGCGCCGTCGACTCTCTGTAGAACCTTCCCGTCGGCGTCGCGCGCTTCGCCCTCCCACGCGAGCCTCACGCTGATCTCGTACCCGGGGATCACCTTCCCCTTGCGGACGTTCACGTAGGCCTCGCCGTCGAGCTTCTCCACCTTCTTGATTGTGACGGTGACGTCGCCATAGCCGTCGCCATCACCGACGGCGACGTTACTGAAATTGTTCTTGAAGAAGGTTCTGGACCACTCGAGGCAGTTGGTCTCTGCCCAGTGCCAGTTGTGCACGTTAGTGCCGTCGGGACGCTCCGCCACGATCCACCGCTTGTCGCCCTCGCCAAACTTCGCCATCAAATTCCAAATGCGCAAAAATACACGCAAAACTTTTTTACGTCGTAATAGTCTTTTAAAATCTCAATCCAATTCACTTCCAAAGAAAAGGAATGATGGTTGTAATAATAATAAAATGGTTGTCGAGGATGGAATTGGAAGGGTCTAGAATGTGACCATATATGGGGAATTCCAGCGAAGTGGGAAAACGAAGAGAAGATAAAGGAAAGGGAAACGTGAAAGTGATTTCGGGGTGGACCGAGGAAGCATCTGGAAGACAGCGGGGGAAACAAGTTGGGAGTTTCTTTAGGTACAGTACTTACAACTTACCGTTGCCAGATCAGGTAAAAGCTCCGAAGGTCCACCGCTTTCATCATTCATTCACTCAAAATTTAGTTAAATTTTATTTTTGCTTTTTTGAATATTTAAAACGTTCATAAATTTAATTTAAAAAATGAAAAATTTAAATTTTAGTTTCTAAAAATAAAAATAAAAAAGTGTGACAAATTCATTCATATGTTAATTTTCATCCATTATTATTAATGAAAAAGACTACGTGACACATTTAAGGACGAATTTGTCATCACTTTATACATTCAGGGGCGAATTTGTGAGCACTCTATCCAAAATATAAGTTAATCTTTATCTTCCCTTCTTTTTTAATTGTTATAAATATAACATTAGAATAAATACTTAAAAAATAGAAAAATAATCATAAGTTAGAACAAATATAATAATAAACAAAATATTGATTAATAAGCATAATTTATCTGTTATACAATTTCTATTGTAACAACATTAGGTAGTGACAAAATCAAGTTGTGTCTCATTTTTTGTAATGGTTAATTTAATAGTTGTATATTTTAATTTGTTTGAGTATCATATTTTGGGTAAAGTACTGTCTCATATTTTTACTTTGAAATTTCTAATGTGACAGTATTTTATCCTAAATATGAAACTCAAACAAAAATGCATAGTCATTAAATTAATCCTTACAAAAAAATGAGACTCGACTTGATTTTGTCACTATTTAATTGCTTATTATTATGCTTGTTCTAACTTATGCTTACTTTCCTCATTTTTTAAGTGTTTATTATAATTTTATGCTTGTAATAATTAAAAAAGGAGATGATAAATATTAAATTATATTTTGGATAAATAGTCATTTTCGTCATTGAATGTGTAGAGAGCTGACAAATTTGTCCTTGGATGTGCCATGAGGCTTTTTCATTAACTGTAATAGACGGAAAGTTAACAGATGGATGAATTTGTCGCACTGTTTTCACTTTCAGGAACTAAAATTTAAATTTTCATATTTTGAGGACAAATTTGTTAGTGCTCTACACATTCAGAGATGAAAATGACTATTTATCCCTTAAATTTTTAAGTTCTTTATCTCACAAAGTTCGAAAATTCAATCTTACATGTATTACTTTTTTTTAATTGATTATATACAATATTGATTTTAAATTTTTATATTTTATATTAGTTATAATATAATTGATGAAAAAGTTATCATCATAAATTCAAATTTACTCAAACTTACATTTGGACAAAAAGAAAATGACATTTCTTTTGTAATCGATCAAAAGCACTCTATATGCCAAATATCCTATAACCACCATTTTTACAAAAATCGAAATTATTAATGTTCATGTCACAAATGGATCAGATGTTATCCCTTGTGCCGAAGGGTCTTTAGCTATCCCGAGTGAACTATCTCTCTTCCACTTGTGATTCACTTTTGTCTTGGTATGAGTCTCGATGCTTAAGGGGATACTTGAGTTGGGCCTTTATATACTAACCTTGCTGGGCCTTGGATTCTTGGGCCTAAGTGCACTTTTTTTTGTCTTAACCTTCTGATTCATCAAGGGAAAGGGGCCTTGATTAATCTAGAGTTTGACTGGGAAGTAAATAAAGTTTGACCAAGAATTAACCTTAACTTTAGCACATTAATCACTTATGCCCAATCACTTGAGTATGAATGCACTGATTATAATATAGGTAAATACACTTTGTGATTGTACTTAGGACCCTTAAGCCAATGGTTATCAATAATTGGGATTAGGGGTCCTAAACGAGGCTGAGAGGATACTCGGCTTTGTAATCAAATAGTGAATAACATGTGTTATATTGTCGTTGTAGGTCCATATACGTATTTGATGTCCTTGCTGAATAATAATGAATAATGTTAAAATCCAAATCCATAAGATCATGGATGAAACCAGAAAAAATTATTAAGAGGAAAAAAATTATCACATGATAAGAAAAATCATGTAAAGAATTAGGTTTCTTCCATGCTTGGGTTATATTCATACTTTGTTATATTTTTTACTAGATTGTTCAATGATCTTCCTATATTGTAAACTTCAAGGATAGTCATTTGTAAGTTTAAAATTATAAATTATAAAAATGGTGGCGATATTTCAAGTTTGGCGGCTACTATTGCCACCTAAAATCATCCAACTCAACCTTTTAATAAGATTACCGTTTTTTTTTGTAAGCTTGTTATAGTGACTAAAAAATAAAAAAAATGGTAAATTAGTTAAATGTGTTTAGAATATTACTGTGTTTGCACAAGAAAACCTGAGAAGAGGGATGAATCTCTTTAATTTTTTTTTGCAAAATAAATGAAAATTCTAAGAGACCATAATGAACCTGCTCCAAGAGTATTGTTCTTAATAGTAATAAATACGAATGTGATCTCCAATAGAAAAAAATGAAATGTATGCATATTATTAACTTTAAAGCATGAGTCTTTTTTTAGTATAATAAATATAATCCTTAAAATTTTGCCGAGAATTGATTTTTACACTAATTGGAAGCGAGCCAGTCAAGAAATCTCTGCATATATAATTATAGTAATTTGTAATAAAAGAAATGAAGTTAATATTACTATTTGCTTAGTAGAATTTTTAATACTATGTGCAAATTAATTACAACTTATTAATCATGCATGGGGTCGAGTGGTATAAGAAAAGATAGACTATCCTACAACGTGTTGTTGTGACGGTGCGTGTTGTTGTTGTTGTTCTACGAAGCGAATGGTGCGAGCGAGTTTTGGTTCTACCTGGATCGGAACAAGTGAGGGTGGTTGTTGTGACGGTGCGTGTTTTTGTTATGCTCAGCTCCCTCTGCGATAGGGGTTTCATAGGTTTTGGGCACAGATGAGTGAGAGAGAAACACTCCAAACGTTGGATTTAGAGAGAGAACGCAAAAGGCACACGGTCTCACAATTCTGTTCAAGTAATTTATTTGTTGGTTCTACAGTATAAAAAAAAAAAGCGATATAATCAGTGACGTGATTTTTAAATTTCAAATTTCCGACGGAATATTTGTCGTAGGAAATACTCCTTCGGAAATACAAAATATTTTTGTAGTCAACACAACACTCAAGAAGCCGACATGACTTGGTATTTATGGTGAAAATAATAGAGGGGGGCAAATTATTTTTTTTACTGGAAATATTAAGAGAGTTTTGTATCTTGGGGGGCCTAAACCTTGTTCCTAGTCCTGTCACTGAGTAAGATCCCTAGTAAGTACAATGAATATCTAATGAAAACAAAAATGATATACTTTAATTTTTTATGGACAAAAAATTACTAAAATTTTTATAAGAATTTGAATATTTACATATTTATAAGGATGAAAAATATATTTTGTCTTTAAGAAGTTACAAGATTCATTCATTCTATTAAACAAATTAAATTAGATATTTTAGTAATACAGCCTAAGGTATAACAAGATATGATTACTCAAAGTTGCTAAGATTATAAAAAAAAGTTGTTGAGATTTAATTTATTGGACAAAAAATTACTACTACAAACAACACTTTTTATGTCAGTTATTTATCTCATACGACGTCGGCTCAACAACCATCTTTATTCTGGGTGTCGTTGAAAACTAAGACTTTTGATATCGGTTATTGAACCGTCTTAGAAAGTCTCATTTTAAGAAGGTTCTTAGTCTGGGACCGTCTTAGAATGCGTCTTTTTGCAGTTTTTTTGTACCTCGTTTTAAGACGGTTTTGGAAGAGAACCGTCTTAGAATGTTCGTTTCTAAGATGATTTTTATCCTACAACCGTCTTAGAATATGGTATTGATTTTTTATTATCATATTAGATGATTTTTGACGTAAAAGTGTAATTTTTGTAACTATTCTAAGATGGTTTTGCATTTGAAAATCGTCTTAAAAACCCTTTTCCTAAATTTTTCAATTTTTCATATTAACTATATCAAATAACCAGAAATTGAAACACACATAAACCTTATAATATTCCATATAAATAGTCATTATTCCACTGCTAAGTATGAGGCATTCAAACATATTTAAACCAGTGGAAATTTATGAAAAATGAATTCATGTGAAACTAGTATTTTGTCCTTGATGAAAATCTCTCATATAGCAAATTGAAAACCTGTATTCATATCCACTCTCACCCCGGAATAGCATCACTAGAACAATACAAAACCTGTATTCAACAAAAAAAAAAAAAACAATGATTAGATAACATCTACACTGTGGTAACTAAAAAAATACACAAGTTCAAGCCTAACAAAAAGTTCAAAATAAACTCAAAACACACTAAAATTAGCCACGATCATATCATCAATCTCAATCGAGCTTACAAAGGGTATAAAATTAATTAGCAATTCATTATCCATTCCAGCTTTAATAATCACAAAGTGTTATGACAAGAATAACAAAGGTCATAGTGTAGTAAGAAAGAAGTTACTAGTTTGTTCATCATATATAATGCCCTCTTATTCAATATACTACTCAAATTATTTTATAAAAAAAATGATGATATGGAGTGATGCTCATTATAATGCTAAAAAAGATGTATATAAAAATGGGTATAATGCCATATCCCCTACGATATGCAAGGTAAACCCATTAAGTGTACACGGTCTTTTAAGTTAGTTTCCCAATATTTTTTTTTCAGCAGTTACTAGGCTGGATGCAAAGGAAACTTCGCCAGAATAGTAGTGAACCATTCAAGGACTTAGTCATTGGGTCATTGGTAAGTCATATGACCTTTGAAAACTTTAGGTTAAGGAGAATTCAAATATTCACTTGCAAACAGTTATGATCATTATAATATAGGCCCATGATGAAGACATAGTAGTAAACCACCTAGGTACAACCATTGAAAGGCTATGATTAAATTTAAGGTATTATGAAAATATAGTAGAATGACTGTCTAGAACTGAAAATTGGAATATCCTACAAGATCAAGAGGCTGAAGCAGCAACCTGTTGCTGTTGAAAGGTTAACAGGAATGCAAGCCAATGATGAGCAAGCAAAAATTACTAATGATAGCAAACTTGGTATGAAGGCTTATCTGTCCTTCACAACATTGTTGAATAAAAAAATTGGGAGATATGAATCCCTCCAAGAGAAGACTGATGATCTTTGCAAACTGATGATACTAGTGTATGAAAGCGGATGTCTATAATTGTGAGAGATACAGAGGGATAACTTAGCAAAGGGGCATGACAGGTTTGTCATGTCATGCTTGGCTATGCTGTATACATTGTGACCATCATTGAATTTGTTTTAAAAGTTCGTAACATTAAATTGCTTTACTTTTCTGGCTTTCACAATCAGTGTAATGTTAGAACGAATTGCGAAGAATGGAAGGGATTTTGAAGACAAGACAAAGCAACACATTAGTGAATATGCCAATTCTGGTTTGAGGACCTTGATACTTGCATATCGTAAACTTAATCATCATAGAGTACAATAAATTTAGTAAAGATTTTACACAGGCCAAGAACTTAGTAAGTGAAGACCAGGAGTAGATTGTTGATGGGATAGTACAAAATATTGAGAAGGATTTAATTCTTCTTGGTGATACTGCACTTGAAGACAAACTACAAGATGGGGTATGCTCTAAATACTGTCTTATTTTCTAAAAGTAGAGGGAACCAAGTCATGCTCTCTTTTTATGCCAGAGTGGTCAACCTAATACAATTTTGTGTAGGGGTGTAAGTGGCCCAGGCTGGGTTGAATTTTGTCTATTTTTCAACACAATCCAATTAAACAATCTTAATACAATTTTTTAATTGGATTGGATTGGATTGGTGGTTGGACCATTAAAAAATGTCACCTCTTTAAGTGTTAAGAAAAAAATTAAAATAATTCTCAAAGTCAAATATTTATTGTTATTTTTTGACAGAATAAGAATATTTTAAAAATCAATAAAGTTAAAAAATCATACCATGAAAAAAGGAACAAGAGAAGTAAAATTGACAGCTTTTCTAAAGAAGCCAACTTTTTCTAGAACAAAAGATGGACACAACTCAATTTTGTAATAATCATAAAAGCGTGAAACACATACAATCCGTATGCAGCCAACAAATGTCATGCAGTGATATTCGAGTAATATATGAATTAGCAAAACATGTATAGTTATTTTGACAAAACTTAATTGACAACAAAAACAAACACATTATTATTTTAGAACATAAAATCAATCAACTATTTCAGGGACCAAATGAATCTAAATTGACTAGCAACTTCAATTGGTTGCACAGAAACAAAAAACATTACAGACACTCAATAGGTGCATGCATCTTTTTTTACTGGTATATTTGTTACCTTAATTATGGTTGGATGATTTCTTTGGTATGTATTTGAGAAAACAACAAATTCTATACCAAGTTGGAACATAATTGTTTTGCGATTCACCTCTTCAATTTTTGTCAAAGATTGCCATACATATCTTGCAAAATGCAAAAGACAAACCATTTTGTAGTTCATGGTCAGAGCATTTGGAAGTTAGAGCATATCCCCTAATTTCCTTTGCCCTCGGATTTACAGCTGATTTCATTGTTAATGCTAGTTAATTAAGGAAACTAGAGCCTATAAAGTATGTTAACACTTACCTTCATTTGTAACCATTCTTGTTTGAATTGAAGTCAGGTGTTCACTTTTGTTAGTGGCAATATCAGAGAAGTATTTGAAGGGTGCTGTCAATTGTACATAGTTCTTCTTACAGAAAGGTACTGAAAACTAAGCGAATGGGGACCCTGTTGAGATATAAAACAAAATGAAAAAAGCATAGGCATAATAATCATATGCCATGCCACTAAAAAGCAAGAAGAACCATTTAATAACTTACAACTTTAGCTACTGCTACTAGTACAATAAGTGATAGACTTTCTGATCATATGGGAATATGGAATCAAATTCAGAACTAGCTTCATTTATCAAAGGAGCTAACAACAAGTATGCAATAACAATGTTTTATTCTGTAATAAGTGTTCACGATGACCACACTAAGCCTTTATTTATAATGAGCAAATTAAACAAGATCAATAACATTATGAGTAGTAAAGACTAAATTATTAATAATTAGCATTTCATAAATAACAGAATAATATGTAATCTTCATGTTATTATGGTTACTGTATGAGACGATTTAGGTGGGTTATGGTTACTGCAGGACTCCACTTAGTGTTGAGAATCACAATCCAAGTGAATGTGAACCCAGATTTCACATATGAAAGCAAGGATTAAAAAAGGAAAACAAATGAGTCATAGAGAGAGAGAAAGAGACACACACACACACACACACACACACATATATATATATATATATACAATTGACAAGGAAGAGTGTGATGAAGGTTAAATAAAGGTCTTCTTGAGCATAGTAACTTGTTTATACAAAGAGACCACACAGCAATTGGCTAAGAGTACAAGAATTAAG
This sequence comes from Glycine tomentella, assembly GCA_007407185.1. Lineage (NCBI taxonomy): Eukaryota > Viridiplantae > Streptophyta > Magnoliopsida > Fabales > Fabaceae > Glycine > Glycine tomentella. The sequence continues at coordinate 10,977 of PYAF01004092.1, read as the reverse complement.
ACAACACTTGCATGTTATTGTTGCCTATTTTAGGCAGTGTCCTGACTAAGAATATCTCATAGAGCATAAGCTAGAGATGAATAAGGTAGTCACATATTCTTCGACTAGCATGAATTACCTCAAAACAAAATACATTTGAAAGAATATTTGCTTTTTTATTACAAGACTATTTACTTAATGTGTGGAAGTATGCCAAGGGAAATTGATGGAATTCAGGTAATTTGAATATTGGTATAGTGAATTTAAAGATTTGGAAATTTGCAAAGAAAAAAAATACAAGTTATATATATTTTTATTAAAGCACAATTGAAACTACTAGATATTCATTCAAATAGGAGAGCCATTTAGCAATTCTCACTCCACCAGAAAATGTAGAATTACAAACAACATATTTCTTGAGCATGATGTAGCATACCTCAAAGACCTTCTCATAATTTCTTTCAGCTTTAAAATAAAAAATGATTTAAAGAATATTCTCATGTCAACTTCAACTTTAAAGACATAATTTACAGTAACAGGAAAAGGGAAAAAGAGCATTTAGCTAAGTGAAATACACCTACAAAGGGAAAAAGACACATACTGGAATACATAATTTAACAAACCAAGTAAAACATATGGATCTATACACTATTCCAAAACAATATGATTTGATGGAAGATAAGTATTAGCCAAGAAAACAAAATAAGATTTATTTGCATTCTCCTTCTCGACCCCTAGCAAACCAACCTTCTACAAATGCTTCATGAATATAGCTTCTAAAACATAACAAGAAGAAAAACAGAGATAAACAATACAAATATCTCGCGCTTGCAAAAGAAAATGCCCCATTAAATTAAACTGGAAATTTGTGAAACACTTTCTAAGTTGCATATTGGATTAAGGTACATTAGATTAGATTCCAATACATCCTAGAGCTATTAAAAATATGGATTCGTTTAAAATAAGTCTACATGAGTCTAGGGTTGCTGTAGCCAGTCAACCAGGAATCATGATATATAATGCCTTGATCAACCAATCAATAATATAAATATAAGAGTAGCATAAATATCAAATTGAAATAGATAAAATCATATGAAATTTAAACAATGATGAATTAATGATATATGAGCAAAGGTCTAAAATTCACAAATTTGTTAGACTGGACCACTTAAGATTTTTTTATGCAAGAAGCCTAAGCTATTTAACCCCTCTTTCTTCAACTTCTAATTTCTTTATTTTAAGTCTTTTGTGGATCTGTCTCCATAACCAAACAATAACTAGAGTTTCTTGTTTCTTGCTATAAGGACTAATTTGTTTTCAGTTGAATGGGCCACAAACCAAGGACCCAAAAAGAATGGCCAACAACCACATTATACGCCACCAAATATTCAATCATAAGAACTATTCACAACTCAAAAAAAATGAAAAGTTAGTTGGCACACGGGAGGAAATTACTTGTATCATTGACGGCGGCGTTAACACATGGGAGCCCACAACCAAGGACTGGGTTAGGGATTGAGGGAGGACGACCACGTACACTGGCTGTGGGAGTGACGGAAGCCGCAACGGAGAGTGGCTCAGAGAGTGACAGAGGTTACACGAGGGTAAGGCTAGGGCATGTGCAGGACGAATAAGAGTCTTAGAAGGAAGGCAAGTCTTTTAGTGTGGACAAGCAAAATGACAACGGTCCTAACTACACCAAAATGTCATCGTTTTGAATTTTTTATTCGCATTCAAATACGGTTTTCTTGTAATCGTCTACGTTTACATCAAAACGACGTCAGTTTTTCAAAAGACGTCGTCATATAAGGTTACAAAGTCAGTTATACAATAACCATCTTTGAAATGTTCCTAGTATTTACATAAATACTGCCGCACTGGAAACGAAGACGGGTCTTAGACAACCGTCGTAAATTGGGCATCCTTAAACAGCGCTTTTGTAGTAGTGAATGCGACATAAGAGAATCCAAACCTATATCAAAATCGTTTTTGTCTTACTGATATGATATAACAGGATTTGTATAAGGTCATTATTAAGTGGTGAAAACTAATAAATAGAGATAAAAATAGGTCAGGTTGAATAAGATTTTACTTGCTATAAGTTTTTTCTTAAGGTATAATTTTTCATTTTTGAAAGCTTAGTTTGATGTGATAACCTACTTAAAGATATATTTCATATTAAATCTTTTATATACATCCTATCTTAAATAGATTAATCAATTGATAGATGTAAAATAAGTTATAAACTACAAAAATCAAAACAATGGATACTCTTAATGCAAATATGTTTGATCTCATTATTTGGGACACCTCTTCGGATGGGAAATATTGGCCAAAATCACTTATAGGTGGCTCACAACAACCCATTCAATCCCTAGTACTAATGTGGTTAATAGAACTTGGGTGTGGTCTCTCTAATTACCAGAAAATATTAAACTCTGTGTTTGTCTCTTAGATCATAAGAGCATCCCCACTAATCTTTTTTGACTTCGTCAGTATCTTTGTTTTGATTCCTCTTGTTGCATGTGTGGATTTACAAAAGAAACAATGTTTCACTTACTTTAGGATTGCTATAATTCAAGAAGCATATGGAATATGCTAAAGTTGAATGATTGATAGAATAGCTCAATATCAGACAGTTCAGTTTGGCTTTGCCATTTTTCAACATGACCTAATGGAGTTATCTTCTTAATTGCTTGTTGGTGCATTTGAAAAGCGAGAAATATGTTGATTTTCCAAGACCAGCCTTGGAACTCTTATGTGGTAATACGCTAGATTCATAGTCTTCATAGACTAGTCCATTCGTCCCTCACTAAAACTAGGCGAAGTCCTCATCCAAGGGAAGTTAAGTGGCTTCATCCTTGGAACTCTAATGTGGGAATCCAGGCTTTTCGATTTTAGGGGTGTAATTAGAGATTCAAACTCTGACTTGATAATTGGTTATGTCGGTGCTTGTGGTGTTACATATAATTTGAATGTTGAGCTACAAGCTATTTACCATGGTCTAAAGATTACTTGGTCCAAAGGCTTGCAAAAGCTTATTTGCAAATTTAATTCTACAACATCATTAGAGCTCATCTCCCATGGTGTTTTGCTCACTCATCCCTTAGGATCTTTGGTGGACATGATCAGATTTTACATAGCTCAAGATTGGAGTCTTTCGTTCCAACATACTCTAAGGAAAGGATGTAACATTGTGATTTTCATAATGCTTGATTAAGTGTTTTAATTAGATTGCAATATTAATTAAATTTAATTTAAGTGTTTTTAATTAGTTAATTAATTATGAAGTGATGGTTTATGTTGTTTATATTTATGTTTATGCTTAAACCATGTTTCATGTGTGATTAGTTGGTTTTTAGAGTGTTTGGGCTTTGAGTGATGGGAGTTGAGTGGGTGAGTTTAGTGAGTTGTGCGGTGTAATGAGAGGGAATGAAAAAAAATCCTAAACCTTCCCAAAACCCTTACACAATCTGAACCAAACTCATAAACACACCTTCTTTCTTCTTTCCCGAGAGGGGTCTCTCTTTGAAAGCTTGGATCTTTGATTTACCTTGTTCAAGAAAGCACATTTCTTACCCTTTTTGTTGGTTGTGGTTGTGTACAATGGTAAGAATCCTTTCCCCTTTCCATTTGAAGTTTTCCTTCATAGAGCACCGATGGGGGGTTCATGAAAGTGCTCATTTTTGGGTTTTAATGTTGTTTCTGTTTGTTGAAGGATATTGGGTGGTGATATGTTGTGAGGTGGCTGAGTGATAGTGAGAAAGCTCTCATTTTGGACCCAAAGCCCTCTTTTTTTTTCTCCTTCCTTTCAAATTTTGCTTCTTGGTTTATAGTGTAATGCCCGACCACTTGCAGGATCAACGACTGTCCCTACATACCAACAGAAGACTTTTCAGTGTGTTTTGTCCTCACTCACACTTCCTGAGAAACTTCTCAGGAGGTCACCCATCCCAAGATTGCTCCAAGTCAAGCACGCTTAACTGTGGAATTCTTATGTTATGGGCTACTGAAAAGTAGATGCACCTTATTGGTATAGGTAGTACCTATTAAATGCTTTAAGTTATCCTCAACTGTATAGTCCCATACCTGCACAGCCTCTGGATCCCTCTCGTTCGGGTGTGTATTCGATTCATTCATGTACCCCTCCCGCTGGAAGCTTGCCAGGAGCCGCTCCTTGTTCGTGCCTCACTGCATCGACGATCACTCCCCGCCCTCGTCAGCGCCCGGGATGTTACATATAGAGGTAAAGGAAGCTCACCTTTTTCTTATTTTGGATGCTTTGTAATGTTATATATTCTTTGTTGAAGCATAAATCCGTTGTTGTATATTTGGGTTGAAAGGAAAAATTTTGTTTTGATGAAAGATGATGTCTTGACTTAAAATTCATAATTTTTTGTAGCTTTGAACAATTTTAATTGATTACATCATGTGGTAATCGATTGAAATGAGCTCTAGAGGTTGATTTTGGGTTCTAGGCTGATTGTAATCAATTACATAGGTTTGTAATCGATTAATTCGGGCCCAGGGATTGCTTTGTTGACTTGAGCTTTGTTGTAATCGATTACAATGGACAAAACTCGGTTATAGAGTCTGAATATGGAAAATTGGTCTTCAAGAAAGTTGTAACCATGGGTGTTAGATAACTAATGGCTTTAGTTTCACTTTAAAATGTTGTGTATAACTCAAATTATTAAATTAGTGGATATAGGTCAAGTTGTTGGTGATAAGTAAAAGTTTCATATAGATTGTAATTTTAGGCATAGTATGCTTTCAAACTAGGTATTTGAGTAAACATAAAAGTTGGAGATATTCTTCTTAGCTTTCATATGAGACAAAAATCAACTTAATTGGGTCAATATACCTTTATTTATCATGTGTATAAGATATGAAGGCATATGTGCATAATAGAAAATGAAGGAGATAGTAACCTAAAACTTATAATATGTTTTAATAACCTTAAACATGAAGTGGAAAGTTGTTATAATGGTATAGTGATGCATAATTATAATGATTTAATTGGTTTATAATCTTATTGTTGGGAGTATTATATTGATGATGAGATAATTATTTTAATTGATGAATGACTTGAGTTGTGTTGGTTGACTTCTTGATGATTATATGAGATGTGGTTGAGATGATATTGTTTTATGATTATAGTTGACTTTATGACAAGTTCATGAGATTCACATTCATATGATTTTTGGTGGGTTTTTTGCAAGGATTCAAGATGTTGGAATGTCTTGCTATGCTTATTGAACTATAGGTGGGTTCATGAGTGTGATGGACATATGAATTGTGAATCTATGATATTATAACCTCTCATGGTGTTGGTATTGGTGAATGAATTTTTCATGATGTATGATTCTTGTGGACGATAATCTTGTTTTGAAAACCATCCATATGAAAAGGAGTTAACTATATCATTTGGGAAGATTTTGTTGTCATTGAAAAATTCTATACTTAGGAGGGTGAGTTCCATGCCAGAACTTTGCCTCACTAAAGCAACCTAAAGGTCTCGCTTAATGGTGTCTTCCCAAGTACCATTCTTAGGTTTTGACTTCAAATGACGTGTCAAAGTGGTGAGAACTATTTTTCCAAGAGGTTTAATGACTCTTCAATGTATGTGAGATAAATTGTTGTTTGACAATGAAATTTGGATACTTGAGATCGACCATGAGTGAGATGGTAGGTATAGAAGTGTTGTACCTAAAACCTCAAGGAATCAAAGTGCAGTTGTTGGTTTTTTGTAGGCACATGAGTTTTGGGTGCTTGGTGGGCCCTCAACCGAAAGGGCCTATAGAATAGATGGGTGGACGAACTCTTAGAGAGGTTAAAGTTAATGCATACTGTAATGACTGATAGAGTGCTTTTAGTTGAGTATTTTTGTATCCTTCTTAGCTTATTTGACCTCTCTTGGATCTTTATTTTCCTATACTAATTTAGTTTTTGGCCTAGGCAAGTAAGTGGGCTTAATTGCTAATTGTTGCGTATTTTCGGATTTTTGCTCACTTGACGTATCTGACTTGTGCAAGACCTATAGGGTGCTACCAATCTCCGAATGGAGCGTTCTAGGAGTCCCTAGAAAGATAACGAAAAGATCTACAGCCCGAGTCCAATTCTGTCATTTAGAGGGTCATTTTAAGCTTTGAAATTAGCACCTCTGCACTTGTAATTTTGGGCTGCGAATTTGACTTTCATGGTTGTAAATAGAAAATAATTAGATTGTTAGGTTTGTTTGTGGTCTATTTTATTTTCAGAACTCAGTCACTACATATATTAGTGACTTTAGTGAAACTTGGACAGCACTCTTACATTTCAATAAACAAGTTTTATTTTTCATTCCTTTAGTTTTTAGAATCAAACCCTTGTTCTTCATTTTCTCTCAACTGTTCTTGCTTGTTCTTCATTGTTCTTCATTTTCGTTTTTCTGTTCTTCCATTCTCATGCAATATATTCTATGGGGCTTTCACTGATGATGATCATGGAAGGCTAAATCCTCACTCAATCCAAGGAACCAACCCAAGCATAAGGAGAATTTGAGTTCTGGTTTGGTATTTCAAATTCTATGTGAATGTTCATCTTCTTCTTCAATTTCTATTCCGTTTTCATGATTATGAATGCGTTTAGGATTGAAAATGGATTAGGTTATGGATTCATTTCCTAATTTCGAATATTAATCACTGATTAATTGGATGATATTTCAGTTAGGGTTGTGGTTTCAATCAATTTAGGGGTTAAGTCGATTGAGTTACTTCTAATGAGATTGAATGAACTTTCATAATAGGATAAATTTCTGAGAACAATGATGATTCGAATTGCTTGGTGAGGTGAATTGGATTGATGCTTTAATTCTGTTTTACATCACTTCTTTTGAATTTTGTTAGTTTCTGTGTTGCTATTTAATTTTAGTTTACGTTTTTGCAAGTTTTACTTACGCACATAAACTGTTCGATAAAATTCCCCCCTCACTGTTATTCGTAAATTGAAGCTAGAACCATATTGATTGTGTCTCTAAGTCCACCTAGGTTAATCCTGTGCTACAAAATTAACGTAGTTAAATTGTTTTGGTGCGTGTCGACAACGTGATATCAACGACCCGCCTTGTCATTACGATATCACTCCTCTAAAACTTATAATCTCAATTTTTAATGAAAACTCCATTAATTTGATTATGAAAATGAGAGTAAATTTTGCGTTATAATACACCTATCAAACAATGCACAAAATACATAAATAAATACATATGTATGTATATTTTAACCCATTACATATCAAAACATAATTTAAATTTTAATATATATATATATATATATATAAGCTTTGAGTTTACATGCCCGATTAAAGAGAATCAAAGAATCAACTAAGAAAGAATTGATAACAAAACATAACTTTCCCAAAATGAATTTCAACGTTATCATGTCGGCTTGGCAGCTCCAACAAAAGGATCTCCCTCCAAGGTCACCTACTGCTGCTCATCCGCTCCCACGAATAAAGGTTCACGATCATCACATGTACCAACCACACGATACAAAAATTGCAAGGGTGAGTTTATTATATAAAACCAAAAAGCATCAGATAACAACAATTGGAAAGGAACAACAATAACAACCATAATTATTACCAGAATTTCATCGGTCCAATACACACTCGACAAAAAAATCATCCAATTCATTTCACAAATCAAACAATCATGATCAGAATGATGCATGCTCCTGATTTCACTCTCACCATGCAATGTGGTACCATATCCAGGAAGATATCCTCTCACAGGAAAATGATTCATCGCCTATCAAGGTCACCCTATCACGCACTAGCCATTCCCCCCATGGTGATCAACCAATGGCGCACGGGAATTCCAAACCTGATGGCCCCTTAGTACCCGCATTTTCAGCCCATAGAAATCCATAGGTACACACATGCCTTCATTCTATTTCCATCAATGCAATATGAAGTATGAAACATGGGTACCATCAATGGATGACCATGGCTGGGAACAAATCCTTCCCCGCAAGGATAACCAGTCATGCACCCTCTATGAACATACATAACACAACATTGCATAACCTGACCGTGGCTAGAAACAAATCCTTCCTCGCAAGGATAACCAACAGATCACTACACATCACGTGTGCATACACAACATACAACCATGGGCTCCATCAATGCATAACTTGACTAGGATAACCAGTCATGCACCCCCATGGGTATCCATGTATATCTACATCACACAATGACATTGTTCACATCCACTGTAACACCCCGTGTATACCCGGTGTATTATCATTATATAATCATCAGATTAGCGCTTAAACAAGTTACTTAAAACCTTTTTAAAACATAGCGGAAGAATAAAACCGAACCATATTTCTTGATAACATTATGTATGGAATCACAACCCACAACAAGTATCAACACAAGCCCCTGCTTGACCAGATCATACAACCAAACAATAGGCAGAAAACACAAATATCTCAAAGATATAAACAGGAGAAACATAAACATAACACAGGTTATGTACAACATCAACATCTGACACCCGAGGTGTCT